>JAMKQA010027654.1:0-24676 GCA_024699735.1 Posidonia australis
TTTTTGCATGATTTTTCATGTTATGGTTTTCCTTGTCTTCCATAATAGACTAGGTGGCGACTCCGTTTTATTTTGCCTTTTCGACGTGATTTTGCCGACCGATTTCGCATTCGTTTGCGGAACCTTCTCGCCGGCATGGTTACAGCAGGCTCCTCCCTCCGCCGACCCACTGGAAGTTGCAGAGGGCTCGCCGGAGCAGCAAGCAAAATAGGATCCAAACACACAATATGCGGAGAAGATGAGTAGGATCCCTCAGTGTATAGGGGAAAAAACTCCCCAGCCGAACAAAAACCCACAGGTGATCCAGAATCATCGTAAAAATCACAACCAGCGAAAGCTAACAATCGCACAATCTCAGATCCATATTCAAAAATAACATTAATGTCAAAAAAGCATGATGCCAAACAGAAAGACCAACCCAGAGTTATCGATCTGCAAATAAAACTAGCATCCACAAAAATATGCCCATTCCGATCTGCAGGAATGCTCAAGCAATGGACAAAACCACAAAAGATCACTGATATTCCAGATCTAGAAGATCTAGAGACATCGGAAGGAGATCTTCTCCGGGAAGAGTCAGAGGGAGCAAGACCCTCCTGCACCGACCCAAGGAGAGAAACAGAGGCCTTCCTCTTCCGATTGCCCCTAAATGGGCAGATCAGAGATGAAGGAGGGTTAGAGGTTACCATCCGCGAAGACGCCACCTTAGGTCTAGGACGATCGTCCTGATCTCTCCCCGTCACCGCCTTTCGAGAGTGGAGAAAATAGGGCTCACGGCGCCCCTGAGGCAGCCGACATGCCGCCATGGCAGGGAGGGGCGAAAGTGGGAGTGGAAGAGATCGATAGGCACAGCAGTAACCCAGTTAATCTCAGAGAGCTTTTGTTTCGACGCAGTTTTTCGCCAGAGCAATCTCCACTTCAATAGTTAGAAAACTGATAACCTATTTTATCTATTGCTTCATTATTCTCATCAAAATAGACTAATGAAAGCAATCATGCTATCATATATTTTATAGTTTTTGTTTAAATATCCTATTAAACATCATATTGTATTATATACACCTCTTATAATGATACTCTTCCTCGTACACTAGATAAACTTAGGAATCATTTGTTTACATCTGCTGTGACATTGTTGCACTCCATTGGCAATTATTTATCAACCATGGTTAGCTTTACTCATCACCTTGGAAATGTCAAACATGCACTTGCTCTCTCTTTTAAATCCCTAGCACACCACTTATGTACTAGCACACCATCATCACTACCTCCTTCACATCCACTAAACCACCCACCAATGTTGTTGGTTGTTCTTACTATCACTAATCACCATTGAATTGATGGGTCTAATTGGCGAGATTCTACTCTAAAATGGTAGATTAGGGATATCAATATGATACTTGTTCATCGATGATCGAGGATGATGCGAAGGTACCTAGTTGAACAAGGGCGATCAGGTGGGATCAAGGGGTAGTGACAAGCATAATGGGACATTGAGAAATCAAATCAAACAGTAGGGGCAATTACAACATCTAGATGGAGTAATTTCCACATGATGGAGTTATGTTGCAATTGTAGAATTATATCAAGGTTAGATGGGCATATGGGATGTAATAGTGTAATGATCCAGATCTGGATCAACATTTTTGGTTAGATATTTTTAATGAAGTTTTGGATTGCTAGATGCTGAGTTCCTTGCGTTCGTTGTAAAACACAGCTTTAGCAGCGTGCTATGCATGAAATGTGAGCTTCTGGCCTTTTTGGTGCTGTGTGGTTGTGGTGTTGTGTCGACCCTCGTGGAAGTTTGAGGATTTGACCTATGCCATGGAGTTTATTTGGCATGCTCGGGTTGTTGGTCCCTGGTTGCACAAGTCACATGGACGTGAGAGGTCGCGTGCTTTGATCTCGTACTGTGGTTTCTTCATTCCTTCCTTTCTTTCTTTTCTTTTCCTTTTCTTTTCTCTTCCCTTTTTCTCTTCCTTGGGCTTGGCCCACTTCCCTTCTCTTCTTCTTGTTGTTGTTCTTCTTCTCTTGCTCATAAATGAAACAGAGAGAAGGGAGAGATGAGGGGGAGATGAGAGAGGGCTGAGGGATGGAGAGGTGGCTGAAGGAAGAGAAGCTCGTCACCGTCGCGTCGTTGCCGTCATGAGGAGGAAAAGAAGAGGAGGAGGTTCAGTGAAAGAGAAAGAGGAAGAAGGCCGACCATTTGTCAAGGTACACACCCCTTGTAGGAATTCCTTCTTGTTCAACTCGATGCATAGGGGCATGTTAGTATGGATTAAATGTGTTCGAATGCTTGAAGAATTTTTAAAGATTTTATGGAATTTATGTAGAATTTTTCAACGACTCAGTAGGTTTCCTGTAAATAGTATTTTTGATTGTTTTTTTTGAATTTCTTGGGCCACAGGAGTTGGATTCTCATGTTTTCTATTCCGAACTGTCAAGTTTGATGAGTTATTTAGTTTGGTACATAGAATGTGATTTTTGGTGGCTCATATGATTTTTAGTCCCAAAAATTTAATTATGGTTTATACTATTCATCCAAGGCATTGTTTGGTGATTTCTCGAGCTGTGGTGCATGGAATTCGATGATTCTTATTCCATTATGTTCCTTGCATGATTTCCTTCAGTTCAGTACCTTGTTTGCTGAGTTTCGTGGAGTGTAGACTAGATTAGGACATGGAGAAGGCATCAGCTAAGTTGGGTTCAAAGCTCTTTAGCTTTGAACCTGCAATAGAGTGACAGGCGCACCTCCCTGGCACACTAGGGAGGCGCACCTGGTAAGCACACTTGGGTGGCACACCAGGTAGGTGCCAAGCAGCCTGCTCTGCTGCTGGCTTTGATTGTTGTCTTGTGCGTTGCACAAGCATAACCCTGTTAGTTTAGGTTCTTGGGAGTATTGATAACTTAGTGATTCATAAATGGTTAGGATAATCATTAGAAATGATGTAGGGATTTCCTAAAATAGACTAGCAAAATCCAACTTGAGCAATGGGTAGAATAAAAGATTATAAAACTTAGAAAGTATTAAGTTCTCCCTTTAATAGTATAGATTGGACATTAGGGTTTATAATTTACCCTAGGATCTTGTGATAGTCAGTTGAGTGTGGTGTGCTGAATGAGACATTCAGTTGCAATGCTTCCAGCGTTTGACTCCAACCTGATTATGCTTCCGAGGGACACGAGCCAGTAGGTGTTTTATGCTTTGACACCGGAACATGAAGTTCTGGTTGTGGTTTGAGTTGGTGTCTGGTTTTGTAAGTCGAATGAGACTGTCAGACCATGGTTTAAACTTTTGTTGGGTGTTTTACTTGGGTCGTCATCGTGAATTGAGCAAGGTGCTCAGACGCTCCCAAGGTGTAGTTGCTTGGGACTAATGGAGGTGTTGTTTAGGCTATGCTTTGAGTTATGTTTCGGTTTTGGTTTTCATGTTGCTTTTGGACACGAAGCTTTGTGAGATTTTTGGAAAGATATTTAATGGTTTTCAAAATGATTTTCTAAAGAATTTTGAAAAAGAGTTGCATAGTTTGCAAAGATTTTAAAAAGGATTTCTGGAGTTTTCTGTTGTTGGGGCCGAGAGATCGACGGTGCATGTTGTCGGGACCAAAGGGTGTGACGACATCCTTAGGTGGTTGAGCACATTGCCTAGGGTGAGGTCGGAGACCAAGAGGCTGAGATAAGTGTTCGTTGGATCCTAGAAGTATGAGACTCTTGAGTTGTCGTTCACGAGGCCAAGGTTGAGGTCCGTTGGTCGAGGGCCAGCTGGACTCGGAGGTATGACACTCCGCTTGTTCTAGGTGTCGAGACCTAGGGTACTGATTGTACATAGAGACACGTGATAGCATACCAGGGGATATGAGACCTCTGTGTGGCTGGTGAACCCTGGTTAGTATGGGTGCCTAGACTAAGACTTGAGAACACCGAGAGAGGGCGTACCCTATGGTGAGGTCCTATGAGAGGACGATTTTCCTGAAGAGGGTTAGCTTAGTGAGGGTCCTGTAGAGAGGCGGGATACCGTGATGGGCAGACTCCTCTACAGGATGGTTGTCCGTGGCAGTGTAGACACCGTTGGTGGCGCTTTAGTGGACTGTTTGTGGCTAGTGTCGGTTGCATGGCACTGGGCAACACGACCTGGAGGCTACCGACCGTGACGGGCTGGCTGCGACGGTCCGTGGCAGTGCAGCGATTTTGGGGACTCTGTCTCCAATAGCTGCTTGTGGCTAGCGTTTTGTTGTGGTTTTCGCTCATGAGTGGCATTATTTTATTTTTGCCTGTGAGTGGCGTTGAGTTGGTTGAGCTTGAGAGGGGCATTGTGTTGTGTGCGTCACAGGTGGCATAGTGGTTTTTCTAAAAAAGTGGGATTGTGCCAGTTTTTGAAATATGAATGGCTTGTGTGATTGGACAGAGGCTCAATGTTGGTATGGCACTCTTCCGTGGTTGTGTACTTTATTTGGTATGGTCATTTCAAGTAATGCATAAAAGGTTTTAAAAGAGTATGCATATGGTTTTAAAAGAAAAAGAGAAAGAAAGGTTTCAAAGGAATGGTTTTGAGGTTTTGTTGCTTGTCGGGCAATCGTAAATTGCCTTGGTTTAGTGTTGCGGCAATTGGATGAGATGCCTGTGCTTGTGTGTGCCTGTGGCATGGTTATGCCTATTTCGTCGGCGTCTGCCGAGTTGTTAGGTGGAGTGTGTGCTGGGTGACTGTTTAAGTGGTCACTCACGTGTACTTTGTTTTGTATGTTTTTGATTAGTGCAGGATAGTAGTTGTTGGTTGCTAGTGCATATAGAAGGAGTTACGCTGCCACACATCAGGGATCCTAGTGAGTGTTTAGTTAGTTTTAATTTCCTATTGTTTATTAGCTTTATTTTTGCTAAGTGTGCTTAGTCTTAGTTTCATAATCAACATAATTGTAATCGAAATAAAAAAATGTGTAGCTAGGTTGAGAGGTAGCGCCCTATGGGGCGGGGAGTTACAAATAGCATTTGGTTTACAGGGACTTGAGAAGTTGAAGCAAATAGGTTTTAAGTTGTTTGTTAGAGGTGCAAAGTACCTAATCAAGTGTAACATTTGGGCTCGATTATCCAATTAATGTAAGCCATGGAATTAATTGTAATATTTGAATATGATTCATTAATGCATAATTTAATATTCTGGTGTTAGTGTGTGTCTCTCTGTGTAATGGAATGTTGGTCCTTGATTGTGTGGCTTTGGTGTTGTGCTTGGGTGTGTGTGTGGGACCGGGTTGGACCCCGACTTGACCCTAATTAGCATAAGTAGGGTCCTAAATCTTGGTCATTTATTTTGCAACTTACAATTGTGCACAATTATTATTTTCTGATATTTTTTTGTAACATTTTATTAGTTGGCATATTTCTCTCTCCTAGTTGGCGATTTTGATTTAAAATTAGATTTTTTTGGCATTAGTTGAAAGAGAGAATATTGGGGATATTAATGGACGTAGGACTGATGGGTGGTTTTCTATCTCCAATTTAAACAATAATGCAATGAAATACTAAAAATAATTAGAAAAAACAATTAGGTAGAATTTGTGTATCGCAATTTAAGGGATCATTCATTTGAATTAGCTGACGAGATTTAAAATTGGTATACACGTCTCCTTAATTGCAATAGTTAAGCCAATTTTGGTATTTTACAATTCTTTACATTAATTGCCAATTCAAAATAAATGGTTGAGATGTGATTTGTACATTTGTAGTGGATGGTTTGGATTTGAACCTTACTTTTACTAAGTTGGGTAAGGCCCTACCAGATCATTACTCTCTCTCTCTCTCTCTCTCTCTATATATATATATATATAAGTAAATTATCAGATGAGGCTCAACCTCACTTTTAGAATGTAAGGCTCATCATCTTCTACTGTCCATTTTCCTTTTAATGGCTGAGATTTGTTTCTGTTTTTAACTATTATTTTTACATGTACTGGTAGTTGTAGTATTGACATGGCAATTGTTTATTGTGGTAGATTTCTTTTTTCTTGGAATATGACGTAGGTGTGCACATTGTCTCACTTGATATAATGGTTGACAACTGACCATTCTTATATTTCCAATAAAAGTAGACGTGGGAGTTTTTTCCACGTTGACTGTTGGTCTTCCACCATAATGTATAAATAACATGTGTGTGTTTGTTGATATTCCACATGTAATATTACTCTATATAGTACTAGTCTTAGTTGATATCCATATTTTGCTTATTCAAGTTTTACATGTTAAATGATAATTTATGGAAGCAAATGTTGAGGAGGTTGAGCAAGAAGGATAGTAGGTTAGTATCTTAGTTATATATTTTTTTCGTCGAATATTATATTATTGAATGAGGCTTACAAATATAGATGTCATTACTCTCTTTTATAAATAAGTTTATGTTCTTATGATGTAGTTTTTTTGTTAATTTCTCTAATTTGAATAATTCTTTAGCTTCATGTTATTAATATTACTGTAACACTTGCAGAACATAAATTACTGTAATTAATTAGTCATCTGGAGATATCATTTTGAAATTTTTAAACAATACATTACTTTAATGTATTAATTTTACAGTTGAGACTTTCCCTAAAATTGTACATAGATTTTGTGCATGGCATATAATGCACAAAATATCAGACAAACTTAGTGAGATTGCCACAAAATTTGAGGCAATAGAAGAGTTTAACAAAGTTGTTTATGATTCTAAATTTGAAGAAATTTTTGAAGAAAGATGGAGACAGTGTGTTGAAAAGCACATAATGTCTCATAACAAGTGGTTAATCTCAATTTATAATATTAGACATCAATGGGTGCTAGCATATATGGTGAATACATTTTTTACATGCATGACTTCAATCCAAAGAAGCAAGAGTATGAATGCATTTGTACAGAGTTTTGTTTTTCATCACACTTCTTTATTGGAGTTTATAACTCACTATGAAGATTGTTTAAGGAAGTAACGAGAAACAGAAAACATTTGTGATTATGAATCAAGGCATAAAAGTGCAAATATGGAAAGTGGTGTCGCAATGGAGAAACAAATCCATGATTTGTATACTCGGAAATTATTCTACTGTTTTCAGTCAGAATTGAAAAGAAGTTTATTTTTCAATGTGTACCTATCTCAAAAGAAAGATCCTAATGTCACGGTAAGCATCTTTATTGACCAAATGTTACTTTAGGTGTTCACTCATCTTAATTAGTCATGTTTTTAGTTCTTTGAACAATTTTTCATTACTGAAACTAATTCAGGGCTTTTTTTTCATGTTATAATAAGTAATTTATGTTTACTAACTTATGTTAATTCAAACAATTATGTTTACAACAAGCAATTTGTTATCGTAGCTAATTCAGTTATTGTACTATTGATGTTAAGTTAAGTATTATTAATTCAATTATGTTGATACACCAAATTTCTCAATTGTTTAGTGTATGTGTTATAGTAATTTTTATGAATCTAGTAACTAATTTTAGTGTATGTGTAACAATAATTTTGTTTCATTAATTAATTAAGTTATCTCTAGTGTTTGTGTTATGTTAACAAATATATTTTTAGTTTTTCTGTTACAGTAACTAATCCATATTCAGTCACTCTCTAATACATTTGTCCACTTCGAATGTGTGACCATGCCGGTGGAACCCTGCACGGCTCTCCTACGGTGCGTGGAAGCACACGAAGAGTCCCGATACGGTCACGGCGAAGATGGTGAATCTGGAGAAGAATACTGGGCTCGGAAACACCAAGGAAAGATAAGGATAAGGAAAGGAGTCGCCACCTAATCTTTTAATGGAAAGACGAGGAAAACCAAAACAAAGGAAAACTCCAAAAGAAACCAAGGCGAAGAAAACATATGCATGTTTCGTGCCTAATGGATGTAGTGCACAAATCAATGTGGACTAGAGAAAAGGTAAGGATTCTTGTTACGCATGGGGAAGGGGTTAGGCACCCCCATACGCCTGAAGAAATCGGTCTTTCTAGGTTTCCTGCTTACTAATGGTCTATTGTGCGTATACTTGCTTATTCTGAGTGCACATGCTTAATATGATTGGAAAACATGCCAAATCAAAGAGAAGAAATGAACAAAAGAAAAAATGATAATCTGAGGGACAATGTAGGCATTGCAAATGTCACTTTACTGTACGCCCGCGTGCGATGAGGAAAATTGTGAAAATCAAGAATACTTGGAAATTATCACACAAAACGGTGGAAACTTAAGAAATCAAAGAAATTCAAAAGAGAGAAAATAATCCTCATTCGGGTCAATGTCGGCATTATTAAGCTTGTTAATGTACGCCTTCGGGTAATGGAAAACCAAATCAAATCAAAATCGTGAAAATCGGAAGAAATCCGAGAAACAATGTGAAAATCAAGTTTGAAATGAGTTAGAGAATGCGTGCACGACGCAAGGAAGAAGGTATGATAAAATATGCATGAAAAGGGGAACAAAATGTATAAAATGCATGTGTGAGTGAAAAATGCAAATTCCAGGGACTTTTGCTTAAAATTCACATGTTCTGAGTGAAAACTGAAATTCTATGACTAAATCACCGAGAAAAACATAGGAAAACACTTTTTGTGTAATTTTGAAGAAATCTAGGGTCAAATGTGCAAAATTATGCATTTTTAGTCAAATTCAAGGTTCCTAGGGTTCAATATGCAATTTTGTCAGCAAAACATGTGCTTAAAACAATACTAAAGAAATTCATGGTCAAATGTGCAAGATAATAGACTTAAGTTTGAAGATTTGAAATTTCAAGGACTGTTCTGCAAATTTACCTTAGAAAACATGCATTCAGTGTGAAATTAGTGAAGTTCAGGGTTTAAACTGCAATTTTTTGAACACATTTGAGTAAATATTTGAATATCCTAGGTTTAATTTGCAATTATGCAAGGAAACAATACATTCAGAACAATTTCAATAAAGTTTAGGGCTTTTTTTTGCAAAATACTGGACTTAAAGATGAATTAAAAGCAAATCAGGGGATTTATGTCAAAATTTAAAGCCTAGAAAACATTAATAAAGAAGTACAAGGGTCACACTGCAATTTTTCAAAGCAAACATTATTAAAATGATTTTAAAAACATATGCAGGGACCTAAATGAATGATATCAGTCTAAATGATAGTTTAGGATATCAGCTTAAGTGATAGTTTAGGATATCAGCTTAAATGATAGTTTAGGATATCAGCCTAAATGATAGTTTAAGATATCAGCCTAAGTGATATTTTAGGATATCAGCCTAAGTGATAGTTTAGGATATCAACCTAAATGATAGTTTAGGATATCAGCCTGAGTGATAGTTTAGGATATCAGCCTAAATGATAGTTTAGGATATCTGCCTAAATGATAGTTTAGGATATTAGCCTAACTGATAGTTTAGGATATCTACCTAAATGATAGTTTAGGATATTAGATTGAGTGATAGTTTAGGATATCAGCCTGAGTGATAGTTTAGGATATCAACCTAAGTGATAGTTTAGGATATCAGCCTAAATGATAGTTTAGGATATCAGTCTAAGTGATAGTTTAGGATATTAACCTAAGTGATAGTTTAGGATATCAGCCTAAATGATAGTTTAGGATATAAACCTAAGTGATAGTTTAGGATATCAATCTAAGTGATAGTTTAGGATATCAACCTGAGTGATAGTTTAGGATATCAGCCTAAATGATAATTTTGGATATCAGCCTAAGTGATAGTTTAGGATATCAACCTAAATGATAGTTTAGGATACTAGCCTAAATGATAGTTTAAGATATCAGCCTAAGTGATAGTTTAGGATATCAGCCTAAATGATAGTTTAGGATATCAGCTTAAGTGATAGTTTAGGATATTAGCCTAAGTGATAGTTTAGGATATCAGCCTGAGTAATAGTTTAGGATATCAGCCTGAATAATAGTTTAGGATAGCAGTCTAAATGATAGTTTAGGATATCATCTTAAGGAATAGTTTAGGATATCATTCTAAGTGATAGTTTAGGATATCAGCCTAAATGATAGTTTAGAATATCAGCCTAAAGGTGAATTGACGGACTCATTGCTGGATAGTTAGGGTTATCAGCCCGCTGGTAAGGGCATGACATGATACTAGACCTGTCAGCTGAAAGGGAAAACATACCAAGCGGGGCAAGCTCTAGTCCTCGTACGAGGCCTAGAAGAAGATGAAAGCAAGACTTGGTCGATTAAAACAAGTCCAGCAGTGCAGATATTGCCAAGATTCATCTTTTTGGTGCGAATCTGGGACAAGAACACCTCAACCCTGTCCGAGGTCTTGATGGGAACAAGACTTGCTCGAGTAGGGCAAGTCTAACAGAGTAGGCTGGATTTTGCCATACATGGTGCAGAAGTTTGTGAAGACTTCATTTGTCTAGGCCTAGGCAATAAAACGAGACTCTCGACTATTATCTTGTTGGTACCTAGTGCCAAGTCGGTAGGCAGATGGAAGCAGCAGTTTGAACCAGCTAAGTGCATGTTGTCGAAATGGCGAGTTCTATTCTGCATCAGTCAAAGAAGCTAGCCAGAAGTGTTCCACTGAATTTTGTTACAACAGTCAAAGAAGTGATTACATGTATTTCATCTTGCAATAAACCAGTAGCATATCGCGAATGTCAAGAATTTGCATCATCTCTGGATCTCTTCAAGCCTGAAGCTTTGGTAAAGAGCGTATGGCTAGGAGCAGCGCTGCAGATTGGCCAGGTTTCTTTGCCTTCGGCTTCGTAATCTGTTGTGCAACCTTTCCCCTCTATGGCTGTGAGATCCTTTGATCGTATGGAGCCATTAAGTAAGCGAGATAGCTCCTGAGTCATAGCGTAAGAGCTCATGGGGTACTCTTGGAACTGGACTGGCATTTGCCCCTGAACAAGGGCATCTTGCTGATAGCCGAATTGCCGCATCACACGGACTGGATGATATTCAACTCCACCAGTCAGCCCCAGTAGGACGATAAGCTGCATGTTGGTTGTGTTGAAGAAGGCCTCAAAGTTATGAGAAGCCGAATGAATGATGCGTCAGATGACTTTGTTTTCTGTCAAGCTTTCTAACCGCTCGTACTCCTTCCAAACTGAGGTAAGCGTGCGTGCATGACCGGTTTGATAGTAAGATTCGAAGGCTGATCGTTGTGAGCGTAAGACTTCTACACCCAGATGTGCAGCCAACCATACCTGTACAAAAGCTCCACAGCCATAAAAGTGCCGACAACGCCGCAGTGACTGGTCCAAAGGTCGGTAAGTTTCTGCTAAGATAACTTGGGCTAGGTCTATCCGATGGGTAACCATCGCCAAGGCAATTTCGGCGACGTCAATGTTTAAGACCGTCCGACCTTGGTTGAAAATCATTTCTCCTAAGAAGTGAGTAACAAAGCCTTTCAACCATAGCTCGTCACCTAGGGAGGTGCGCATCCCGGCCACCTTGTCAAAGTAAGCCAGCTGTAGCATAGGAGAATGTCCATCTGAACAGATAAGCTAACAACCACAATCGTCGATTGATAGACCAGTCAGTTCACTCAAAACTGAGGAATATCCGTTGCGTTGCATAAATACGGTGGGTCCCAGGAACCTCTGTAGACAGCATACTTTGTGGACCTCCTCTAAGGTTGGGGTCAATTCGATTCTCTCAAAGCGGAATACATGATGAGCTGGCTTTCAGAACCGGACAGCTACACACAAGAAGTATCGAGAAACCTCCACCTTTGCAATATCCATAAGTTTTGAGGAGACCCCCAAGTCCGCAGTTTGTCGCGATCGCTCTCTGTTAACTGCCCGATCCATGCTTGGAGAACATCTGAGCAGTGTGTGGGCACAGCCATCGTAGGGAAACCCATGATCTATAAGGCGTTTCAGCTTTCCTTGACCCAAGCCTCACCAGAAAGGGCAAATGATCTCCTACAGAACATGCTCAAGACATTGGTTTAGAAACAGGTTTCAACTTTGTTCCATTCAACAACACTTTTGTAAGTCTAAAGCAGATAGATGAAAGATGCAGCGCAAATGGTATTGAAAAATAAAAAATCAGAGAGACTGGCCCAAAGCTGAATGTTACAACTGACTGAGCAAAGAGTTGTTGAATAGGCTAAATCTTGTGCATAGCCCTGAGTGAAGGCCCTGGTTACCAACCGATTTTGACCAGGTACCTAAGTAATGAGATATAGCTATCAAACCCGAAGGATTGGGATTGTTCGATGGCTGAGCCCTCATAAGGAACTTAAGAAGCCAAATGAGGTGGCTAGAGTGCCTCCCGGTAGATTACGGGGATTCTCAACCTGTAGAGCAGCTGACATGCCCTTAGTCGAGCATTGGCTTAGTGTGTCTAACCATAGGATAGCTGACATGCCCTTGGTTTGACATGGATGACTCTTAACTAATCAGAGCAGCTTGCATGCCCCTGGTCGAGTACTGGCTCAGTGTGTTTAACCATAGGACAGCTGACATGCCCCTGGTTTGACATAAATGGCCTTAACCATTAAGAGCAGCTTGCATGCCCCTAGTTTAGGCGATGTCCTCTTGGTTCTCTTAGATCGAAAGCTGTTGTCATTCTCCAGCTAAGAGAACTAGATTATACTCTACGACGCTTTTAAGATGATGTTTGTGGAAAGAAGTGCATGCATGTTGAATGATTTGTGGGATCTTATTAGCACCCTCAGCATTGGGATGCTTATCGCCAAGTGTACAAGGGAATGGTAACTCCAAACCTCACGAGACTCTATCCAAGCCCCTAGTTTTTTGGGAGGCTCTCTGGAACTGCGATATTGTGTCCTAGGCTCCATTCCAAACCCCACTGGACCATACCCCTACTTTTTTATTTTATTTATTCTTTGTTCTTTCTCCTTCATAGGCATGTGGGTTCACCTTATCCCTGGCTTGGAGGTAATAGGTACCTGGTCTATGGTGGGGAGCTGCTGCTGTTTAAAGGATTGGCTAGGCCCTTTTTGGGAACATGCTTTCTAAGTATTCACTCTGACTCCTCTCCAAGATAAATTGGAGGGAAAGTGTTACCTGTCATGCCTTTCTCTTTTAGGGTTGACTTCTAACTACAACTTCTATCTTCTAATTCTTTTATGCCCTGTCACAGATATATATTTTTATTTTATTTCTCACACTCTCATTCTCAATCCTAACATGTTATCTCCCTTTGGGAGGTGTAGGGTCCTTGAGAGGTTTGGATACTTTGTCCAATGCACAATGAAAGGTGGCTCCCTCACTCCCTAGATTACCTGAATAGTATCTACCTGAGGAGGTGCTACGCATTCCCAACATTGGCAGGCTTATTCCGCTTATCATCATCGGGCTAAGATTCATGCATGTGATGATGAGAACAATCATCAGCCTATATATGCGTATACTAAATGGGGGTTAGTATGTGCCGTGATGCAAGGCTACATGGATGCAGAAGAACATGAATTCATGCATGCATGGAGAAAAATGTCAGTGTCGTAGAGTGAGGACACACTATTTATGATCACTGATAGTACATTTTTAGGTGGTGTGAATTAACTGGCTCTAACTATTCGATTCAGTCCATGTCCTCGAGGATGACGACTCCTCCAGAGTAGACTTGTTTGACCACGAATGGTCCGTGCCAGTTGGTCCTGAACTTGTCACGACTATCAGGAAGATGTATTGCTCACAAGACCAGGTCCCCTGGCAAAAAGCTTCCTGGTCGGACCTTCTTTTGATAAGCTTTGGCCATACGTTTCTGATAGCATTGCGCATGATGCATAGCTTGCAACCGATGCTCATCTATCAAGTTCAGCTGAACAAGGCGGTCCTCAATCCACTCCGCCTCCTCTAGCTCTGCTTCTTTCAGGACTCTGAGCGATGGTATCTCCACTTCTATTGGTAGGATTGCTTTCATACCATATACCAGAGAATATGGAGTTGCTCTAGTCGAAGTCCAGATTGATGTTCTATACGTCCACAGAGTGTATGGGAGCTTGTCATGCCAGTCCTTATGTGTTTCTGCCATCTTTTTAAGAATCTTGGTTAGATTTTTATTGGCGGTTTCCACAGCCCCGTTCATCTGAGGATGGTATGGGGAGGACCTGTGATGCCTGATGTGGAACTCCTGCAGGAAATCCTCAACCTTTTTGGCTGTGAAATTTGTTCCATTATCAGAAATGATTGAATGCAGGACCCCGTACCGGGCAATGATATTGTTCCTGATGAACTTTTTAGTCATGGAGGCAGTCACTGTCTTGTAAGAAACTGCCTCCACCCATTTCGTAAAGTAATCAATTGCTACTAGGATATACTGATGTCCATTGGAAGCTACTGGGTGGATTGCTCCGATGACGCTTATTCCCCATGTTGTTAAAGGCCAAGGTAATGACATGCTGTGGAGCTACTGCGGTGGTGCATGAATGAAGTTGCCATGGACTTGACAGTTGTGACATCTTCACACAAACTGACAATAGTCCGTTTCCATGTGTAACGCCCCGAACCCGGGCATGCTACCAAACCATAGTATCACAAGCAAAATTACACTAATTACGGAAACATTAAATAACTGTAACTAAGGTTCACCTTTAGGATTTCAATGTGCGACTAGAAGCTCCGACTCATGCACTGGAACTCGACTGCACCTGATAACCAAACAAAGCATGTGTGAGTGACATCTAAGTCACCCAGTACGCGTCCCAAACACACAAACATAATTCTTTGCAAAACTATTAAAAATCATCGTTTTAACTTTCAAAGGGTGGTTTTCTTTTTGGAAATCCTCTTTTCTTTTTATTTGAAACCATTTGGGAATTTAATCCCAAATTCATACTTGTTTCAAAACCCA
This sequence comes from Posidonia australis, assembly GCA_024699735.1. Classification (NCBI taxonomy): domain Eukaryota; kingdom Viridiplantae; phylum Streptophyta; class Magnoliopsida; order Alismatales; family Posidoniaceae; genus Posidonia; species Posidonia australis. Next base: position 14,768 of record JAMKQA010027654.1, read on the forward strand.
TCTTCCTTTTCCTATCAAAACATTTGGAAATTTATTCCAAATCACATTCTTTTTCAGAAACTCATATTTTGCATTTTCTTTTAAAACATTTGGAAATCATTTTTCAAAACATGCCTTTCCTTTTCAATCCTTGGGATTTCTTCCCAAAATCACACTTTCAAAATTCACATTTCTGACCAGATCCAGCCTAAAACACAATGCCTCTCGGGCTCAAAACAAAAGCGTAAATATTGGCTGGTAACTGGTTAAAACATCATCATTATATCATCTTAGGATTTTAGGACCATTCATAAGTCCAATCCTGGTCAAACCACATTTCCTTTTCATTTTACATTTCCACTTTTCTTCATTGATGTTACCTTGATCAGGGGTAACCAATCACACAAGTAGTAGGCGAAGACATCATTTCCCCTACCTCCCTACACTACCGCGGTGAAATTTCCCGTGCGGGATGCCACCGCCTTGGCCAACCGGCCTCAATTTCTTTGTTCATATATGCACGGGGATACGTCTTTGTCTGATGCCCCATCAGTGACCCGAACAACTAGGTACAACGACCCAAGCTCAGCCTACACCATCGATGACCCGAACAACTAGGTTCAATAACCTAGGCTCAGCCTAAACCGTCACGAGCTCGGTGATCCGAACAACTAGGTATCACGACCCAAACTCAGCCTACAACGTCTCAAGCTCGGCAACTACAGTCGTGTCTGGCTACTGGTTTCATTGGAGCCTCATACTCCTACCACGTTGTCGACACCAACCCTGGTGGTTCCTTAACACATTATTAGTGTTTCATTTTCAAAACTCTTTAAGCTTTTCTTTTCAAAACCATTTCCATTTCATTCTTTTCGTTGCAGGAATCTATTTCCAAGCAACACCTGACCCTCCACTGGGGTCCCAACTTAATTCATGAAAAACCATGTGCTTTAAAATCACAATTGGGTCTCATGCCCAAAAACCACACAAAATCCACATTTTTGTTCATTTATAGGGTCTAAAACCCAAAACCATGCCCAAATCTATTTATTTGGGTTCCACATTCCTCCATGTCATTACATGGGGAAAACATCATTAACATATGCTAAATGTCTATTTAAAACCTTTCCTTTCCATTTTATAATCACATTGTATAATTCAGGGCCATGGCAAAATTGGCAGACCGAATTTCAAGTTCGGTATACCGAAAATCCCTGGTTCGGTACATCAAATATTTTTTGTATACCGAAAACCCCTAACTCGGTTGATTAGATGATTTCAACCTACCAAAACCAGGTATTCTGGCTTAATCTGACAGAGATTCGGTATGCCGAATTGCCTGAAACCAGGGCACCTCCCCTGTTCCGGACGGCGGAAATCACCCAAGGTGGGAGTCTCAATCGGACCCCCCAAACACACATCATAAAATACATGTAAATTATGGGGTGTAGACCCTTGAGTTTACTTCAAAACCCCTCAATCCATTCCTCAATCCATCAACTATGTGATTCATACGAAAATCACAAAGGCGAAGAGCTCAATTGAACCTACTGTAGCTTACATCCCAAACCACATTCAATCCCTCATATTCTTCATCCTAACCGCATGATATCTATGTTTTCATGCATTACAACTTGTTCTCATCATTTTCCCTATTTTTCTACAATTTTTCATGCATTTTTCGTCATTTCCATGTATTTTACCCACTTATTCAAACCAAAAGGAAACAAGGTGAGACAGGGGTCGCGTACCTCCGATGGCACCCTAGCGATCCTCCCGCACTCCGACGAGCCTCCTCGTGCCCCAGAGAGGCCTCGACGAACCTCGACCTCTCGCGGATGTTCCTTCTTCCTCTTTCTCTTCTTCCCAGCTCGTCCCCCTCTTCACTGCTTCCTCCTCCACTCGAACTCCTCTCCACTCTATATCTCCTCTTCCTCCCATAAGCCGCCGGCCATCCATCCCGTCGGAGGAGACGGGGAGGCACGGGCAGTGTCGTTGGTGGCACAGGTGTGGATGAAGGTGAGGAGAAAGAAGAAGAAGAAGACGTGTGCCTGTGGGGAGAGAAAAGAGAGAGAGAAAAAGAAGAAAAGCCAGGCACGCAAACCGAAGCAGCTGTGCATCCTCAAACAGGACTCCACATTGGTCCCAAATCACAAGCAGGTGCACAGAAAGCCAACCACTAGCTCACACATCCCAGAAATAATAGATTATCCATTAATAAACCATTTAAACAATATTACAATTAATTACATGGTTTACAAGTAAAAATGGATAATCAGGCCTAGATGTCACACCATGGTTGACCAGAAATAACCTTGTAACATTATTTTCTTGGCCAATAATACCCCATTCATGTGGGGCCCATATGTCCCAGCATGCACTTGCAACATTACTGTATCAGCCTCCTTTTTATCAAGACAGCATAGAAGCATCTGATTGTAAGACCTCCTGTACAAGTGACCTGCTCCAAGCACATATTTTGAAGCTAGTCGGACCATGGTCTTTCTATCTACTGCTGATGCATCTGGATGGTGACTCCCAGTTTCCAGGTAGACTTTGATGTCATGATACCATGGGAGCTCTGCTGTGGAATCTACTTCTTCTATGCTCATGCAGTGTGTCGGCTAGTCTGTGCAGGTTACCGACACTTTTACTATGTTATCCTCTGGTATGGACAACCAGGATGCAAGAGTGGCTAGTGCAACTGCGTAAGCATTTTTGGCTCTATTCATAAAGGAAAAGCGTATTTCCTTAAATTTGGTTATCAACTTTAAGAGATGGTTATGGTATGGAACCAATTTCAGGTCTTTGGTTCTCCAGTTGCCATTAACTTGTGAGTTAACTAACATGGCATCGCCATGCACATGCAGCTTCTGTGCACCTTATTCTAATGTAGCCTGCAAGTCAAGAATACATGCCTCATACTCTACCACATTATTAGTGCACACAAAGGTTAACTTTCGAGCAAGTGGGATCATCTGGCCCTGCGAGGTCTCTAGCACCGCACCGATGCCTATGCCTCTCCTGTTAATTACGCTATCAAAGTAAAGCTGCTACTGATCTTTATCTCGAGGGTCTATTGACTCTTCCTCTTCCATGGCGAACAGTATATCCTCATCAGGGAACTGAGACTGCAGGGGTTGATACTCTGGCAAGGGTAAATCTGCTAAGTGATTCGCTACAGCCTGTCCCTTCATCGATTTCTGAGTGACAAAAGTGATATCAAACTGAGATAAGAGCACTTGCCACTTGACACATCTACCCACCAGTACAGGCTTCTGAAACATGTATTTCATGGGATCATGTCGGCATAGTAATAGAATTGGATATGCCATCATATAGTGCCTTAGGCGATGTGTGGCCCAGAAGAGGGACAAGCAAACTTTCTTGATTACAGTATACTTAACTTCGCAACCATTGAACTTTTTACTTAGATAATAAATGGTCCTCTCGTTGTGTTCATCATACAGACCCAAGACTGCGCCCATTGAATGTTGCGTTACTGATAAGTAGAGCAACAAAGGACACCCTAGTATCGGAGGAACTAAGACTGGTGGTCTTACCTAGAGCTGCTTGATTTTGTCAAATGTTTCCTGGCACTCTTCATTCTAGTAGATCTGCACGTTCTTCCTTAAGAGCTTGAAGATCAGCTCACAAATTGGTGTCAACTGGGCATTGAATTGGCTGATATACTGTAACCGTCCCAGCAACCCTCAGACTTCTTTTTCTGTTGTAGGAGGAGGCATCTCAATGATGGCTTTAGCCTTGTTCGGATCTACCTCAATTCCCCTTTGGCTAATGATGTATTCTAACAGCTTGCCTGATGACACACCAAATACACAATTGTTGGGGTTCAACCGCAGCTTATATTTTGGTAAGCAGTTGAAGAGCTTCCTCAAATAAGCAATGTGTTCTTCAGGCTCCTTTGACTTAGCGATCATATCATCCACGTAAACCTCGATGTCTTGGTGCATGAGATCGTGGAATAAGGTTGTCATCGCCCTTTGATATGTGGCTCTGGTATTCTTGAGCCCAAATGGCATAACTCTATAGCAGAACACTCCCAATGGGGTAATAAAGGATGTTTTCTCCATATCCTCTTCTGCCATTCGGATTTGTTTGTAACCTGAGAATCCATCCATGAATGACAACATTTTGTGTCCTGTAGTATTGTCTACCAACACATCAATGTCTGGGAGTGGGAAATCATCCTTTGGGCTTGCTTTGTTTAGGTCCCTGTAATCAATACACATTCGGACTTGACCATCTTTCTTAGGTACTGGAACCACATTCGCTAACCATTCTAGGTAGAGGACGACCTTCAGAAAGTTAACTTTGTGCTGTTTCATTATCTCCTCTTTCAATTTCAACAGCCACTGTGGTCGCCATTTACGTAATTTTTGTTTAACTGGTTTGACGTCAGGTTTAAGCGGTAATGTGTGCACCACTACCTCAACGTCTAGCCCAACCATGTCATCGTAACTCCAGGCGTAGATGTCTACGTATTCTCGGAGGAGTTCAACAAGTTCTGCTCAGGCCTGCGTTGTGAGTCTGGTGCTTATTCGCACTTCCTTGACATCTTCATCGGTGCCAATGTTTACAAACTTCGTTTCTTCTTCTACATGTAAGTTCGGGCCTTCTAGATCATCATCATATGGTTGGAATTCTGGTGCATCGTGACTTTCCTCTTCTATTTCTACATCATCTTCTTCTCCACATGCAATAAGCTCGGGAAGGACTTCTTGCTGGAATGATGGATCTATGTCCTCAAAGGTGCACACTTTCTCAACATTTTGCCCTTGATGATGCTTTAGAATGGTTATCGTAACCCTGGTTTTCTTGTATGCACCTTTAATGATCTCAGACTCTACTATTTCCGAACTTGTAGATGTATCTGACTGTTCTACTTTTTTCACAACCTTATTATGTAGACAAAAGTTTTTATTTTCATGATTTTCGTGTACAACATGTGTGATAGGTGGGCAACTGTCCTCTAACTGATTGATGTGAGTGCTGCCGCCCACATTCCCTCCTGAGCCTAACTCAAGATCTTTTTTTTGGACTCCACTGCTCAAGTGGGGCCAGGACTGATAATACCACCTAGACTCGCCTCCCGACTGGTAGGAGATAAACTCCTCTGATCTAGCGTTTAGTGATCTGTTCTCTTCCAGGGTCATAATAGCAGACTGACCTTGTGCAATTGTCTGCGCTACAGTGTGTTCTGTCATTATTGCTTTCTCCTTTTTGGCTTGAGCTCACTTTGCGCATCTTCCGCTAGTACCGCTAACTATTCCTGAAATAGAACTTCCAAATCACTGAGCATGCTGTCAACCTGTGCTACCATAGCATCCCCCTCATCTTCATCGAAAGTGAAATCCACATAGTAGGCACTGGTGGAGAAGGATTGAGGGGATAACCTGATGCTTGTGGAGCCAAGGGTGCCCAAGCAGAAGATTGAAGGATGGCTCGAGATCGACAACATAGAACTCAACCTCAAAATGGATAGGACCAATGATTAAGGGAATGATCAAAATCTCTAGAGCATCATGGTACGTGATATCGAATGCCGTCATTCCTTTCACAGCTGGAGTAATGTCTTCGGATTTAAAGCTGACTTGGCTTGCAATTCGCAACGGGTAGACATTTAAACTAGCGCCATTATCCACCAAAGTAAGAGGAATGAGGAAATTTTGGTATTGCATTGTGATGAACAGGGGTTGATTATGATTAGTCCCTGCTGGGGGAAGCTCTGAGCTAGAGAATGAAATGACCTGCGGCACGGCTATCATCCCTACCATGCTTTCCAAGGCTGCTAGTTGTATTGTTGGGGAAACATGAGTGGCCTGGAAAATTCGGAGAAATGCCTCTCGGTGTTCAGCCGATGTATGGATTAGGTCCCAAATGGAAATATCTGCTTTGACTTTCTTTAGTGGGGTCGTGATGTTAGCTATAGGCAGGTCAGTCTTGGCAGTGGTGGGGTTAGCTCTCGGGGTTGTCTCCTCAGGGATTTGATTGAAATCTGGTTTTTTGGTTGGGAAGACAAAGTTGTGGGTTGGCTGGTTTGTTTGCCGGAATCGGGGCCTTGTATACCTGTTCTGACCATGTTACCTCAGCACACATTTCTGTGGTATAGCTATAAGGCATGCAGTGAGTATCCTGTGTCAAATTGATGACCACAAGAGCACAGGCCCTCAATTCCACTGGGACCGAACTTGGTGGAGTAGGTGTTGGTGCTTGGTGGGTCAGGTCATGCCTTGGTTTGGCTAACAAACTAATTGTTGATGGGGTGGACTGCATAGTAGGTTTTGCAGCCGTGAGCCTCGGTCTGGCAGTCAGTTGGATCATATTGATTGCTGAACTGGAAGTTTCAATGAAAGATTGACTAAGCTGATAGGGGAACAAATCTGAGACATCATGGATGAGAAGAGAAGGATCGAAAGGTGCAGTCTCATCAGAAGAAAGAAAATGAATTCCTGAAGTTCTGGGTACATACTTAGGCAAGGGCCGGTTGACTATGTTGCTAGATGTAGATGTAGAGGAATGAGGTGTCTGTGCAGTGGGAACGGACTATGCCTCCTGTGTGTTGATCGTGATGACCTTCTAGTCAATTAAATCCTGAATTGATCCTCAAAGTGAAAAGCAGTTGTCCGTAGAGTACCCCGCTGCTCTATGGTAGCTGCAGTATAAATCTGCTTTAAACCACCGCGGAAGTGGGTTCGATGGTGGGTGAATTTTTGGAAGCCTCAGGAATGACACTACCTTAAAAAATACGATACTTAGTGGCTCAACCAGAGGAGTGTAATCCCTCTGGGGTCGTGGGAGTTGCCTTGATCTTGGGTAGCGCCCCTGCCTTGCCGGTGTGGGTTGGTAGATTGGCTCGGCGGTGGTAGTGATTCGTGATGTGCATGGTGCCCTAGGTGCAGGAGAGTAGACCACCTAACTCTGAGCTGGCAAGCTCACCACACTGACCGGCATATTGGGAGCTCCAACATATGCTACAACATTCTTGGCAGAATCCTTCTTCCGTGCATACCCAGTGTTGGATCCGTTGTTGCCACCATTGTTGTTGCTGTTTCTGCTTGAAGCCATGGTCTGCTTTGCGAATCTTGCTACTGTAGGAAAGCTTCCGCTATTCAGTAAACTCTGAACACGAGTGCCAGCTTTGATCAAAAATGCAAAGGTGGAAATAGGTTGAATGCTCAGCAGAGCCCCTGTGGCTGGCTGTGCTCCTTGGATTATTATCTCGATGGACTCTTCGTCAGAAGGTCTATCACAAACCTGTGAAGTGAGGGCTCGCCAGCATCCAACGTACTCCCCGAACGGCTTGTGGGGCTTCTGCCTTGTGGCGACTAGGTCCTCACACTTTGGGACCATGTCGAGATTGAAGGAATACTGCTCCAGAAAAGCTTGGCTTAGATCATTCCAGGTCTTTATAGTGGTCATATCTAGAGATGTGTACCATTTCAAAGCTAGACCTGTGAGGCTTTTCTGAAAGAGACGAATAAGAAGTCTCTCGTCAGCTTGTAACTAAGCGAGATCGCCGTAGTATACCGTAAGGTGTGATATTGGGAAGCCTTTCCCATTATACTTTTCAAATTCTAGGATATGAAAATTCTGAGGGAGTATAGCCTCTGCGAAATAGCAGAGGTCCCGGAAGGTATAAGGTTGGCGATCCCTGCCCTGCACTTGTCGTAGTGTTTTCTCCAAGTCGTTCATCTTGGTGAGAAGTGCATTTGGGGTTGCTGCTGACATTGATTGTGTAGCTAGGGCGGGTCTCACGTACGTTGTATCTATAGCACCCGTGTGCTCCACTAGACCTATCATCTCGCCATATGGTGCCGCGGTGTGATGACCAGCATACCCGTGCATGTGTGCTGTCTGTGGTAGAGTGCATGCTGAACCTGTATCTAATGCAAGGGTGCCAGAATGATGTTATGCTGTGCTGGGCGTGGTGTTGTATGTGAGAGTAACAGCTGTTGAACTGGTATGGTCGGGTTCATAGGCCGTTGTACCCCTGTTAGCCTAAAAGGAGGACCACCAGCAGATGGCGGAATATGCTATGCATGCTGTGGTAGTGATACTATCGACAGAGTAGCAATGCCTGTCGTCGAGACAACGAGAAGCTATGACGACAGCTGCGGTGTGACTGGTGCAAAGTGAAGTGCCTAAGCAGGCAGAGCAGGGTCCTTAGGAATAGGACAAATAGGCGCAATCAAAGTAGAATCCAAAGAGAAAGCCATTCTATGCAGCTTCTGCGTAAGGGCCAGAAGTTGCTGAGATTGCACAGTTATGGAACCATTGGTAGCAGTACCGAGGGCCGGAAGAGCAAGCGGTAGAGATGTTACAGGGGGCTGGAAGTTCAAGGATGTTTTGGGTTGAAGTCCTACTGAAGAAGAAATCACAGCCAGCTGTGTGTCAAGCAGAGTAGATTCAACTGAAGAACAGGACATCATCAGATCAGATGCCCTAGTGGTAGTCATGGTAACTGCCTCGGTCACGGGCTCCAGACCAACAAGGGTCTGCCAATGTCTCAAAACCGGAGGATAGGGAACTCCAGGCACCTGAAAGTGGTTGTCATGGAGTGCAGGTGGAGTGACTGATGTCAAAGTAAAAGAAGAAGGAGGGGCGGAAACAGGAATCCCCTCCGGAGCAACTAGTGCAAAGGTCTTAGAGGCTCACTGGGCCATAACGGACCGCGAACGGGTAAGGATGGGGCTGCGATTGCAAACTAGAGGACGATGCCTACGAGGAGCTATTGTTGGAAGTGACAGATAGCTCAAGGAAAGATGGTCAAGAGCAGTGCTTCGAGACTGAGGTCACAGAAAGGAAATCCCAAGCTCTGGCCTAGGAACTAGCACACAGGGCTCTACACCTGAAAGGACAAAACCTAAGGGGTTAGTGAAGAAAAGAAGACAAAACAACCAAAGAAGCAAGTGAGCTATGCAGTCGTTTGTTAGGGTGGCATGAATGGCACACATGCACATGAATGCTACTAACATGCTCTCTCTTATCATGCATGTCGCACATGGGATCGACCATATGGGACACACTCATGGTTTTGGGTTTTGACTCTGGTCAGAAAAGTAAGGTTCCCATTCTAAATCCTAGCCAGAGCATAGGCAGTGAACAAGTGGTGCATTGGTGGCCTCGTCTCCTGTAGTAGCATGGAACTGTACCCTCTACTAACACACACGACCCCAAAGAAGGGGGGACAAACTAGCAACACACCTACGCCAAAGCTATAGAACTGGTTACTAGAATTGTCCTTCGCAAACTGTGGGTGGACTCAGAGGAGAAGATGCATGCCCTATAAGATCAATCATGCGATATGCTTTTGTGTCTTTTACTTGCGTTTTATTAAATCATGGGGAATTGTGAGCATTTGTCTCTAGTTATGCCTTATTATTTGTTTATCCTAATTTGTGTGTTTTATTTTAACCCGATAGGGAGGCAAACATGTCTCTACTCTCGTAATTATGGCAAATACAAAAAAGGGAAGAAAACACACAATCATGGCATCTAAACAGTCAATCAATTAAGCAAAAGGCATGAATATGACATGTGATAGTGTAGTGCTCACAAGTAAGTTCATAAAAGCAAGTATCGCAACAAAAAACATGAATTAGGTCACGTGCATGTGTGGTGGCATGGCAATGGTGTAAAAAGACATGAATAGTCAAATATGTACAAGCAAACAAAACAAGCAAACAAACACAAAGTATATAGACCAAAGACAAGCAATAAAACCAAAACAAAAGCTAGAATCTAGTTATCCCCAGCGGAGTTGCTAGTTCCTGTGACCATGCCGGTAGAACCCTACACAGCTCTCCTCGTGTGCTTCCATGCACCGTAGGAGAGCCGTGCAGGGTTCCATCGGCATGCCATGAGTTCCTGTGACCATGTCGGTGGAATCCTGCACGGCTCTCCTAC
>JAMKQA010027655.1:0-22345 GCA_024699735.1 Posidonia australis
AAAAAAAAAAAATCATTGATGTACTTAACATACAGCAGAAAAACACTAATTAATCACATGAAACCAAAAGGAAATTAGTCTCAATTCTGAGACAGGAAATGTTACACTTCGCACTTTGGATTACAAGCATAAATCATTCCCTGGAGGGCTAGCACCACCCTAATTCCTTAGCAAATGCAGGTCCCACAAGAACATGTGGTTCAGCTTGGGAAAATATGACCAAGTATTAGAACTGAAGGCCGCTCCCCCGGGCAGCATCAGCAAGTGCTTGGATACGCCCATGATAAGGATACCCACCCCGGTCAAATGCAACTTTGGTGATTCCTTTCTCCAGGCAAGACTTGGCAATGACTTCACCCATCTTCTTCGCCACTTCCTGGTACACAGAAATTCAGAGTTCTCAAGCTTTAGCAAAATGTTCAAGCATGTGCATCAGAACAAAATCCTTTGTACCACTAGGGTAATCTTTAAGAAACCTTTATCTTCTTACCATTCTGTTACAGACAAACAATAAGATTTTAAGACTTCAAACAATAATTGATTGCAGAAACTGAAATTTTCCAAACTAGCAAGCTTAATTACAGTCTTCCAAACTGATAATAACTTGATTCCTGCTCATTTTGGTAAATTACATCATTGAAAGATATAATAAGAAAATATTTTACGCTAATCCGTTGTTTGACTTTTTAGAGACGTGTGACTTACATTAAATAACCAGTCTCAATGTCTTGCTTGTTCATCAAAATTCAATAGTACAAATGCAGGTCAGTATTGGTTTGTCCATGTGTGGTAAATTTTGGCTCCCTTTTTTAAATTTCTATGGAATGTAGATGGACAAACAACATAGAGGATGCTATGTTCGTGCAAATATTTCATACAGATACTAAGTATTAACTAAGGTCATTTAGAGCTCTTGGTTAAATATGACTAATACTAAGGATGCATTTGGAGTGACTAATGGGAGAAGCTAGTTTTTAGTTGATTTACTAGAAGTCAACTTTTAGCATCAATTATAGAAACCAATTTCTATAGAAAATAATAGAAACTTGTTTGACAAAATAATAATCCATTTTAGATTCTGATTTACTATTTGTGTCAAAAGACAAAAATATCCACCAATTCATGGCATGTCGTCCCCCCCCCACCCCACCCCACCCCTTACACATTCTCTTTCTCTTGCTCCACCTTCCACTAGCAACAACCCTAGATGCCCTCTCTCTCTCTCTCTCTCTCTCTCTCTCTCTCTCACATTCGATCTCTCCTTCCCCCTCTCCTTAGACGGCCACTCTCTCTCGCACTCCTCTTTCCACCAACAACAACCCTACATGCTCTCTCTCTCTCTCTCTCTCTCACACACCTTCAATCTACCCTTCCTCCTCCCTTTACTCTCTCTCTCTCTCTCCTCCTTCCACCAACAACAACCCTACACACACACACATTCTCTCTCTCTCTCTCTCTCTCTCTCTCACGCCCCTCCTTCCATCAATAACAACCCTACACGCCCTCTCTCTTTCGCCTTCGATCGGAAAGGGGAAAGGGAGAAGGAAAATTGTAGGAGCGAGAGTAGTTTGGGGCTTTTGTTATGATAAGAGTACACTTCTGTCAAAAGCGAAGGAAGCATGGCTTCTACGTGCAGGTGTCGTAACACAATCCAAAAACACGCGACTTTTGCTAGAAACAGTGGTGTCTTGGCTCGTTTAGGGTGGATTTTGCATATTTTCAACTTCTTCCAAAATCTAGACCCCAAAAGTTACCCAATAGCAATTCCAAACGCACCTTAAGACCTTTACGAACTGCATGGCCATGCTTTAAATTGTTGGTCTCTTAATAATCTATAATTCTTTTTTAAGGAAAACTACAAACAGACATACGTATCCTCTATCTTATTAGAAGTGTTTGTGACAATACATCACACTTGAAATTCAGCCTAATAGTCTTCTTTCATGCATTGAGTGTATAATTAGAAGTATTATGCGAATCACTGGTTTTCCTAAAGGTAGTAAAAATTTAGGTTCGATTTTAAGAATTTTAACAGAATGCAGATGCATAGGAAACATTTGTGGTCCAACAAATCTGTCACATAGTGCATAAAGCTGTCCCAAAAAATATGAATTAAAGTGTTTTATGGAGATATTACTATGAACTATGTAGACAGAGAAAATTAACAAATGATTCCATTTTTAACCCATCTTATAAACTGGTAAACTCTCCTGGTCATAGCAAACTCATGTTTAAATATCAGCAAACATAAAGAAGATTTGTAAAGGATAATATGTTATCTTGAGAGTTACAATTGTTGGACCAGCAGTGAAATTGATCTCTTCACAAATATTCTTCTGCATTGTTGATGATGAAGCCAATGTATGCATCTTACTGTCATCGATTACTTGCACATATATGTGCTTATTGGAACGAAATACACTCATTCTTGGCCTCTCTGGGGTGCCTTCAACCTGAATAGATTACAACATTTGTGGAATTACCACACGTTACCATATAAAAAAGTGCAAATTGATGAAAGTCACTCCAGCATTCAGGATTGGAAATTTTAACAAGAGTACCAAAAATAGTGTCCTCTTAAAACTTACTGAAAAAAGGAAACCAGTAAAAACATTCAAACAACTAAAACATACAGAGCCATACAATACAACTTGTCTCTTGGTGATAATGGAAATATGTTGAAAACTTGACATACAGATCCACTGAAAAGCTGCACAAAGGGACTAAAACAAGGGAACAAAAGAAAGTACAATATTGATTAAAAGCTGAAGAATGACACAGCAATTGCTTTGATAGACTGGAAAGCATTACAATCAAGCATGGGATATCGTCTTCCAAAAAGTATTCAGAAACATCAAACATGTCCATATTTCTCATAAATAACAGCAACCAATTCTGAGCGGATAGCATGTCTAGTTTACCACAGAACTTACAGTGTTGCAAGCCTTTAAAATAGTGGAAAATAAGTTGTCAAAGCACCTTTATTTATCTTAGCCCGGATGACATAACTGCTCCTTAATATTCAATATCAAGAAGATAACATGGACCCAATTTAACCCATTTAATAGCATATCCTATATAATTAGAGTTGTGACTAATCAGCTTACACACTAGCAACTTGTCCTACTAATTGGCCTAATTGAAAGCACTATTTCTCTACACTAAACAGATATTGGCAGGAGAATAAGTGGCATAATATGAAACTCATCATGTCCCAAATAAAGGCAATAGAGGTTCCATTCACAAAACTATTTTTTTCTTCCTTTCTAAAAAAATATGTGATGCCTAAATCATCATAATACACTGTTATTCATGTAAGACTTTACGCATATTAATCTGTGTACAGTTTGTAGGAACTTGAAATAATTTTACAGCTTTGCAATCGTAAGACTTAAACCGATGCACTATTTAGAAGTGAGACTCCAAATGCAACCGACATTTGAATTGCCATTGTACAAAAGATGACAAATAGTGAAGCAATTCCAGGATTCACGATCAGAAAATTGCTACTTACACGTATATATTCCATAACAACACTGATGAAGCGGTTGGCACATGTAGACCTTTACTACACGGCACTCAGTATACTTAGCGTTGCTACTATTCAACAATGTCTCGCCAAATTAGGTGAAATGAGCCATATCACAGGAAAAATGGGGGAAACTGGCATGCTGGTCGAGATGGGTCGATTCGATATAGCTCATGTTTCTATAATATTTAACGGACCTAACAACCGTCAAATAGCACATGACCCGCTAGACCACTAAGCAAGAATATGATGGAAAAACAGAAACTTGGATGACAAAACGAATATAACATGGCAAAAAACGTATTGGGTAATTGAGCTACCTTCTTCCGGACGCGTTGGTGACGAGCAATGCGATTCTCTCTATTAGTGGCAGCTTTGGCTTCGATTGGCAATGGGAAAGGTGGTTTCACCATTCCAGCTGGGACGAAGAGTGTCTGCACGCCAAGGAAGGACTGCTTCGAGTATGGAAGCGACAGGGTCGCCGCTGTCGAACAAGGTGAAGTAATCATGGCGGAATACATGGTTTCCGGCCTCTCTCTGAGTCTCACTCACTCTTCCTCCCTCCCCCGCCCCCTTTATTTTCCTCCCTTATCTCTTCCGAATGTCTGTTTTGACCTCGGGCAATTTGGCGAATCATGGTCTTCTCACATGCGCTGTGATTTCAAATTTTAAATAATTCGTAAGTAGATTAGGTTATGTTTGAAAATGTGTTTTCTTATGTTGATTTTTTGTTAAATTGTATTTTTATAATTTTTATAAAGGTAAAGAAAATTTTGTTTAATTTGTATATCTAATAAGTATTTATAAGTTAATCAAAGGACTATATTGTCCTCACTATTGTCACCAATTGTCGCCTACTCGTCGCTGTATCATCGTCATTGATCACTATCGCCACCATTGTTCGTCGCATCTGCCACAATTGTAGTTGTCGATCACTATTGCTGCAGTCGTCGTTGGCCACCACCGTCGTCATCATCGACCACCACCACGAGTCATTGGTTATTACCACTACTGTCGTTGTTGACCACCATCACCACCACCACCGTTGTCCATCACCACCACCATTATCGTCACTAACCACTACCACTGTCGCTGTTGTTAGCTATCACTACCATTACCGTCGTTGGCCACCACTACCACTATCACTATCACGGATCGTCGGTTACCTCCGCTACCACCGTCGCCAACCACTACCATCACCGTCGTCGTTGGCCACCACCAACATCGTTGGTATTGGCCACCACAATCACCATCGTCGTCGACCACTACCATCATCGTCGTCGTCATCGACCACCACCACTGTCGTCGTGTCTTAGTTTATATTGTAATTAAAATGAACTTCTAAAGATATCATTGGAAAACTATAGTTAATATTCATAACTTTTCAAAAAGTTAACAACCATTAACTTTTCTAAAAGCTACCTTAATAACTTAAAATGAGTTAATAAGTTACATACAGTTTTTTGGGAAAAATTCGATAAACTCATTTATTTGGAAATACTTATTAAACAATAAACGTTTAACACAATAAGCTAATGTAAAAATATATTTCCAAACACTACTTTAGTTGATCAAAGATGGTGATTATGTGACTTTAGACTCAAGTTCCAATCTAATTGGAGACAAATTTGTTAAAAATTCACTTAATCAATTGTAAGTAGCTTAGTCGACACGATTGTGGGGGATTCAAGTACGAATCTCACAAAGGACAAACTTAGAAATAATATTAACAAAGACTAGTCCCAAGTCCCAACTTTACCGCTTAAAAAATCCTACTACAATTGTACCCTTAAACCTAAACATGGTTAAGGTTAATCAACCCTTTTTTATTCAAGAAAATGGCTTTATATCTCTCTCTCTCTCTTACCACGAAAACCTCGTTATATAAACTCAATTCCTTACACACTCAATTCCATACACACCCTCCTTTTCTGTTCAACAAGGAAGTTTCTTGTTCTCTGTGGGATAGTTGTGTTCAATGAGCCTTTCTGCAGTGATCCTTGTTTCCAACAACATCCTCCTAATGATCCAGCAGATATCAACCACACCCAAGGGAGAGGACGGGATCGTGTACAAGCCCATCCAACTCCCTCCCAACCCAAGAATAACTAAAGAGAGTTATCTCTAGTCATCGTTTTTTTTTTGAAATCAGTAGATATATATTTTTTCTTCCTATAGTCTGCAAGATTTGAACCTCAGAGGAAGGTTTAAGTTCTACTCTCCTTAGCCAACTGCACCATAGCAGTTGATTTATCTCTAGTCATCGTCATCTACATAAAAAACGTAGGAATGGATAACTGACATAAAATCATGTATATTCCATTTTCAAAAACTCTTACCAACTAAGCGAGACCAACGACGCTATTGCATTATCAATCGATCATATTAGTTTTAGCTATGAAACGTTTATAGATCTAGGATCCATGAGTCAACAATAGTCTTTGTGTGAGACTCTTCTTAGACCTCGGATAATACCCACTTATGATGTTCCTACATAGCTCACACTTTCTTCTACATAACTTTGGGTCTAACAAAGTAACGATGAAAGGCAAAAGTGTGTGGATAGTACCATGATAACGGGTGGCAAATCGACTGGAGTAGGTAGGGTTTCAATCGTCAGGTTTTTTTTTGCAAACATTAGAATTCAACCGTTATGTTTTTTTTTTTTTTTTACAAACAATAGAATTCAACCGCCAGGTATTAGGAAAAAATATTACTTTTTTTTAGTAATGTTAACATAATTGGAAAATTTTATGCTTACATAAGATAGGATTGTACAAGATGGTTATGTACACCTACTTTTTTTAAATTTTCTTTTGTATATCAAAAATCAAACTGTATTACATCTTACTTCTCTTCATATTATACAATATAATTTAATTTCATAATTTTTGGAGTTAAATTTACCATTGAATAATGCATGAAACATTAATGCCTCAAATTTCATAGGAATGAGTACCTTAATGCGAGGGGGTTATGAAATTCAGATTGTAAAAGAAATTTAGTAGCATATGTTTTATACTGTATAATAGTACGATCAATATGATTAAAATAATTTTAAAGCAATAAAAAAATAATGTGTACACAACCATTTTGATTGTATATGCATATACAACCACCTTAGGATGTATCTGTTGATAGAATATTACATATATCTAACACATCACTTGATAATAACTCAATACGTAAGTAGCCTTTTAAAATGTTAAATGGGGTGAAAAATCATGTTTGTTTGGATCCTTTTCTGTCGAACGGGTCAGTATTCACGTTCCAATGAAATGACACAGATTTTAACAATTCAAGGATAGTAATTCAAAACAAAAAAAAACTGAAATAATTTTTTCAAGCTATTGAATTCAAATCCAAGGTGAACCTTGGATTGTGAGGGTAGAGCACAACCAGGGGACCTTGGATATTACTGAATTGAGTTGTTTTGAGGATTTCACAAGTAGGAACGTTGGAATAAGCTTGAGGGATAAGATGAGAGTAGATTAAGAGTGGGTTATTGACTAATGAGGATGACAAATATATCTAGGTGACTGTGGTAATTGTGTTCAATTATACGCTTCTCTGGCAGACACATCAAAATACAATGGTGACCAGGTGCAATCAACTTATACCAGCATCTACTACACTACTTTGATATACAATCTGGTCAAAACCACTTCAAACAAAAACATTGGTGGAAAAATCTCCATAGATCAACAGTATAACGCCATTCGACTCCCTTACAAACAGAAAATAAACTAGGTATCTCAATAGGACACTCCAACAACAAACAAATCGGACATCCCCCGACAGGATACCCTAGAATAGAACAACTTGGAGAAATAATCTCCACCGCTCGAACGACACTGGGCTGCTCGAACCACCAACAAACAAAATCAGTTAGGCATTTAACTAGAATACCCCAAAGCAACACACAACAAACAACACATATCTAGGAAACCACTGAAGTCACCCAGAAGTGAGCAATCAAACAACCAAACAAATAACAAACATCTACAGATCCACCAAGTCACCTAGAAACAAATATCTAAATAAGCAATAAACATCTAGGGATCCACCAAGTCACCCCGAAACAACCATTTAGGGATCCACTAAGTCATCCAGAAACACAACAGGAGGATGGAACTCCAAGCATCCTTCACACCAACACCTGGACAAACAAACAACAACAAACAATAAACCACAAACAATAAAGAACAACAACCAACACACATCTGGAAACCTCACACTTCACCCAGATGCAACAATAGAAGGACTAAGCTGCAGACATCTTCCACACAAGCAACAACAATAGCAAACAACCAAAGGCAAGCACAGACACAACAAACAATAACTAATAAATAACAAAGATAATAGAGAGCCATCCAAAGAGTAGACAATTGTCGTGCCTCTCCCTTCATGACAAAACACAAAACAATCTCAACACGAGTGGTCTGCTAATCATGGGGTGCCTAACCCCCTTAAAGAAACAAGGCACCTCCTTTATAAACGCCTTGCCTCCCAACAATCCTTTGCACATTAAGTAGACCAACACACACAACAGATGTGCACAATTCCAGGCAACAAGACTCATCTGATCCTACACATAGCACGGTCTCCAACCCTGCATTCCAGTACTGAGTCCTACCTAGAAAACATCATCCACCACTCCCACAGGCGATACAGTGCTTAATCTAAGTAGAACTAGTGTATAGTACTAAACACTACGCTCCACGGAAGAAGGACATTAGTAAATTGCCCCTCGCAGGTGAATGCAACTTCACACTCCGCCAAATTTGATAATCAAAGAATCACGATGCAAAAATCCAAACTACGAAGTCATCTAACCTGACATCCTAGGCTAGTGCTCCTAGGTAGCTTATATTCTGATAGTACTTGTAATGGCCCTCAAGTTGTTACCCCAAACCTAGCTACTTTTTTTATATTAATTGCATTGACTCTAAAGCTAAGCTACTTACTTACCCAAAACCCTAGATGTATGGTCGAGGGACTCTATCCCTATGTGCACTAGTAAAGTTCTACTCCTATCCCGTACCTATAAAAAATATTAAAACAAACACACATAAGTGATCATTAAAAGGTCACCAACACACACCTTAGTTAAACACACACACATACACACAACTCTCGCATCTCCCATAGATGCCACAATACTACAATTGGCAATTCACCATTACTCAGCAAACAATAAATCTCTTTAAAATTATGCCTTTGAAACCATTTTCTTTTCTTTCTTTTCAAAACCATATGCATGCTTTTCAAATCCTTTATACATACTTGAAATAGCTACTCTTGCCAGATCAGGTCCACAACCACACCAAAGTATCACACTAAACACAAAGCCTTTGTTCAAATCTACATAGAAATCATATTTCAAAAACGTGTATAAATCCATACTTCAAAAACCATAATGCTACTCACAAGCATAAACAACACAAGCCTCAATAAGCACTAGTCACAAGCAGTTGTTGAAAACTTCTACTTCTCTCAACTGCACTACTTCGGACAATCGCAAGCATCTGTCCCAAGTCCAATCTCTCAGAAGGACCCTCTACAATGTGTCATGCTGTCTAACGCCAAGTAACAGACATTCACCACAAGCAGTTGTTGAAAACTCCTACTTCTCGCAACTGCACTGTTGTGTAAGAGTCCAACCACCCCCGCTGCAGCCTTACTATAACACATATATCACACAAATGGGATGCGTCCTTTGACACCCCTTGGTACCCAAGCACTTGGGGACTCGTACACCAAATTCAACCAACACCACCACCAAGTCTAAGTCTTAGTGCTCGAATGTCAAGGGGTATCATATCTAACTACACATGGGTCTCATACCCTTTGAGTCTGCTGCCACTATACAGCTCGTCCAATCGGTACCTCAACCCACGAGCCTCAATCTAGTCAGTCGTGTTCAATCACCCAGAAGTCTCACACACTCCTTGGTCCTGGCAACACGACCCTCAAGCCTATTGGCTCTGAAACCTCATCCTTAGTTGTCACACCCATCAATACAGAGGTATCATACCTTCTAGGTCTGCTATTGTGATTTCGTCGACCTCTTGGTTCCCAAAACTCAGCCTTGGACTTATGCTCAACTTCTTCAACAGTGACATACCCTCTGGATATGCTGGCCCAATCCTACAGCTTCTTGGTCTCCACAACCAGAAAACTAGTAGAAAATACTTTTCAAAACCTATAGCAAACTAATGCCTTTCCTTTTGTCAAAATTCTTTTGAAAACCATTTCAAAAAGAATTTTAAAAGCATTAAAGAAAACCATGCAAAACAATGCATAGAGAAACCACAACAAAAATCACAGAGGTTGAACCATCTTTTCCAAATCCTTTGAAAACTACTTTTCAAAACATTCATATCAATTTGAAATCATTTGAAAATCACAAAAACTCCCTAAAATAGCAACAACACCTTCTAGGTATAAAACCTACCCAAATAAACCATACAGAAATCAAACAATAGTCTCGAAGTTCCTTTTGACTTACAAGACTAGACACCAATACAACTTATACTTAAACAGTATCACTGAATACTCAATCCAGTGCACCGCAACAAAAACTAAACCAACATCTAATCCTAGGGCCAAATATTAACCTTAGAGTGTATCTAAACTATTAAGGAAAAAAGGCTAGTATTTTTAGGTCATATAGTCTTTTATTTTACATACAGTCCATGTGAGATCTTACTAATTTATTTTAGGAAATCCCTAAAACCAATAGAATGGGCCTAAATTAGGCCCAACTATGGGCCCAAATCCACAGGACCATCCCGCAAAACCAATCTGCAGGTTTGGCCCGTAGGGGTTCCCCTATAGCTTAGACTAATGAGCTACAGAACTCAAACACAATTGGCATTTCCAACGCCGACTAGCCTTGCTCCAGCCACCGAACACAACAAGTAAATATACCAAATTGAAGGTCTTAGTGAGCTCTACAATTTGATACAAGAATCACAAGAAAACACCAAGGGACTAATTAATTGAATAGTATAAACCAATATTAAAATTTTGATACTAAAAATCAACTGATCAACCAAAAATCATGAAAAACATACCAAACTAAAGAACTCGCCAAGCTCTACAGCCTGGAATAAAAAACATCGAAATCCATTGCTTGTGGCCCAAGAAAACCAAGAATGAAGGCCACATACACTATTCTCAAATACACAAAGTTGCCATTAAAACCTCCATAAATGCCTTGAAATCATTCAAAAACCCTCACCATACATTCCCACACTAACATGCCCCTAGAATTCGAATTGAGCAAGAAGGGGAAAAATCTACAGGGGCATGTACCTGTCACCGACATCGATAGGCAACTCCAACCATTAGCGACCAACTCCATGTGTTGTGATGCCTTCCCCTCCATCTCAGCCTACTCTAAGTCACCTCAATCCCACCTAGTCGCCAAGATTCAGACTAGAGCTCACTACCCCTTGACGTAGAGGCACGACTGACTACATATCACCACCTTCTTCACCATCTTCTGACCCTCTCACTCACTCTCATTGTCTCCCTTTCTCATTGAAGGAGAAGAAAGAGAAGAGGAAGAATGAGGAACAGAGGAAAGAGAAGGGATGGGAGAGGCAGTGGAAGAAGGTGGAGGAGAAATTGAGAAGAGTGGAGAATTATCTCCTCCTCTCTCTCCTCACACACACACACACACACACACACACACACACACATATAATATAATAAGTATGGGGGTAAAACCACAGCCAAAAGAGAGAACCCATGCACGTATCAACGGCCCACGAGTGCGTGCGCAGTTCCACAAGTCCCCACTCAGCAAACCTGTGCATCGACTCTAAGACTACACGACAAACACCGCCTAGGCCACTACCACGTGCAAGTTGGACTGCGAACATAGAATCACGATCGTACAACTTACAGCTCAAGTGGCTCATGCCAAAGGGAACTAGCTACCATGGCACACCAACAAACCTCCACAACTTTGAAACAATCTCCAAGGCCTCCACGAGGGTCCACACAACACCTCAAACTCAAGATATTAGGATACAACATCCGAAGTTTGATCGCAACATCGAATCCACAAAATGCAACTTAAGTTCTAAATTCGAAATACTAAAATACCTGCGCATCCAATTTGTACTACCAACACGTGGTAGCAAGCCACGGTGGTAACACGTGGTTGACCTAGAATTGCAGATAGAAAAATTAATTAAAAATGTCACCTAAGGTCTGGGTCGTTAGACAAATCCAAGGCCTCAACAACTAAGGGAGGTTCTGAAGGCCTAAAGGAGGCTAGTGAACAAGCAATTACACCCATGTGATCTCTAACCATTGCACAAATGGAACAATCTTCAATAGAAAGCACTACATTTGTGTTAAAATTTTAATGATGCTAAAGGATAGAGCATTTCAATTGTGTTTGGAAAAAAATTAAGAAGAGACAATGAGTTGCTTGCATCAATGACATCTCCCATGTAAGAATTGAAGAAAGTAGAGGCTTCCAAGGATATAGCACAAGGAGGGAAATCCATCCCTTCGAAGATCAATTTGCACTTGTGCTTCCATATCGTCCACATGGTAGTGGCGACCAAGAAGAAAGCTCTACAATCCCAATGAGAGAAACCTGGAAACACAACACCTGAAAACAAAAAAATACATGGTTGGTCCTGTAACCATGCCGGCGACAGCCTCAGGCGTGGCACGAAAGGCCAAATGCGCGAGGGTAAGCAAAGTCACGACAAAACAATAAAAAGAAAATGATAAAAATGCAGGAGTCACCACCTAGTCTACTTGAAAACGGGAGACGAGGAAAACCATTTTAAAATATTTAAGGCCATGCAATAAAACCAATGGAAAAGGTCAACATGAACTAGAAATGGGCAAAGATTTGTATTACTCATGAGGAAGGTATTAGGCACCCTCGTGCGCTCGAAAAATCAGTCTTTCATGGGTTTTTCGTTACTTATATGAAATGTTGGCTTTTCAGCCTATTTCTGTATGCCCAAGGGCGATATGCCATGCAACTCTATATGCTAGCGGTGCCTTATGCTAAACAAGGATAGAGGGACTGCAGGATGTATCCTAATGCTCAGAAAGGTCACTCGAGTGGTGAATCAAATACTAGTGCAAAGATATTGCACAGATATGACCAAAGATCCAATGACACCGAGTGGCTTTCGTCCTCACTTTGCTATATGCAAAACTTAAGCTACCATGCATAACAACGGATGAAAACAGACTGAAGTCCTCTTGATATATCCAGGAGGACACCCAAAGAAAACCAAAGGCAAAGCAAATCAGGAAACATGCTAAATACCATGCCAAAAGCTACTGTGTGCAGTGAAAAAATAGGCATGTGCGCTTATGTGGTGCGCCAGATTGGTGCGCCAGTCTGGTGCGCCACCTATGTGCTCTATTGATGTGTGCCAAAAAAGCGTGCCAGTGAAGTGATATAAAGTCTTGTAAATATGCATAAAACCATCTGAAAACGTATCATGAATATCTAAAAGTCCCGATCACATATGAGTGAGTTTCCCCCTCTTCCACAAGGTCATAAAGGAAAGAGGAAACCCAAGAAAGCATGATATGGGTCTTGTGCTCAAGGGCTATATGCTTTACACATGACCACACAACCCTACTCTGAATAAAGATAATGGGTTTCAGCCACGCTACCTGGTCCTGGATCATGGATTGTTGCATAAGAGCTCCTCAAACAGGAGTCCATGAGGCAACCAGTTCACCAGACCCCAGTAACAGACTGACTATGTTAGATGCAAAACTATAACAAACAGTACTATCACATGCTGAAATCGTGCACACAAGAACATGACATATCAGGGATAAAACATCATGAAAATCAAAGTCCATGACAATCGGAATAGTATGCAGATTATGATGCAAAGTTGGCTGCCTGCACCCTGCGACCAGGCTGGTGCGCCAGGTTGGTGCGCCCTAAATACTCTGTTTCAGACTACAGTCTGGTCTCAGATTTTGGACCAAATGTATGCAACTGAACAGGTTACTGACCACGTAGACCATTAACCTAGATGCCAGAGAACTTAAATATGATAACTAATCAAGCATTAAAACCCTTTTATCGTTCTCTCTTTAAGTTATGCATATTCATGGATTACAAGGGCTGTAGCTACTGTTGATGGATTTTATGGGTTGTGCAGTGATTTAGTTGGCTTAATGATCATGCAGAAATGATAAACATGTAGAGAGGATGATTTACAATTCATTCCATAGCTAGTGGCTACATTGGATCAAGATTCATTGTTAAAATAGAACCATACAGTGCAGAGATCATTATGACACAGAAGCAATAAACATATATGAAGGAGCATCCAAAATATGACAAAAGGCACGAAAGAACATTGCTATATCGACCATATATTAGTTTGGTTGCATGCTTTATTTAGAATATTATCTAAAACAGGAAAAAACCTAAGTAGAGATAGGTAAAGGGCCTAAGTATAAACATATATGGATGGCTCAAGGTATCTCCTCCTTGTTGCTTTGGATTCAGTTGGGAGTGCTCTGGATGCGAGAATGTGCTCTAGAAATTGGGGTGTAGGTTGCTAGGAGTGGGTGACTTGCTAAGAGATGGTGTATAGCTCATCCAAGAATTTGCTAAGAGAACAGAAAGCTCCTTCAGGGGGACCTTTTAAAGAGAAAAGAAAAGGATAACTCCTGGGATGCAAAAGGCCTCGAAACCCAACAGCCTCGCATAGATTCATGAAGAATATTAGCGAGTGAGGGTTATAAGCACAGAATATGGAAAGCCAACAGCCAGCAGCTTGAGAAGTGGCCGTGCGCCAGCTTTGTGCACCAGATGAGTGCGCCAGCTCGGTGCGACATGTTGGTGTGCCGACTTGGTGTGCCAACTTAGTGCGCCAGCTTGGTGCGCCACTTTGGTGTTCCCACCTAGCTGCCAGACCATAGGCTTGGGGTCGATTTGTGTGATGATCTTGGGCTAATTAAAATGTCAAATAGGGTTCAAAAGTGGTTAAGTTTGCCGCATCCAAAACAACATCTTCAGGAGGATCCACCTACGAGCCACCTCAAAATCGGGGTATCTACAGGTCTATGCACTTGAAAACAAAACCAGCCAGTGAGAGACTTCACATTCCTATGTATCAACACCCACATACCTTAAACATGTGTTGTGCCATGACATTGTGTAACGCCCTGGTGCGTCACCAAACAGCATCAGCACTACCCATTACTAATTAACAGAATTAAACTAAAATAAAGTAAATAACCAACTAAATAACTACTCAGCATGTGGGTAACCTCAAGTCACCCAGCATGTGTCCACCAAAACCACAGTAATAAAACAAAACTATACTAATAGCGACGATCAAATCAAAATAGAAATCATTGAATAAACATGCCTTTCCAAATACTTCTTTTCATTTTCCTTTAAAACTTTCATGCATTTTACAAGTCATATTCATGCACCTCAGGAAACCAAATCTCAACTAGAATCCAATCGAAAATAGCACATAGCTCAATCATAATTAAACCATGGTTGGAAACTAGCTAAACAAAACACCATTTTGGAATTTGGCGAAAGCCACAAAAAAGCACATGCCAATTCCAACTCAAAACCAAGCACACATAGTCCATCAAAAACCCATTGCGTCACCCTGGCCACAGGTGATCGATCCGATCACAAGCAGTTGGCGAGGTACCAACCCCGATCGTACTGCGTTGTTGTGACATCTGGGCCTGATTATCCATTCTAATTGTAAACCATGTAATTAATTGTAATATTGTATAAATGGTTTATTAATGGATAATTTGTTGTTTCTTGGATGTGTGAGCTTGTGGTTGGCTTTTTGTGCATCTTCTTGTGATTTAGGACCAATGTGGAGTCTAATTTGAGGATGTACAGTTGCGCTCGATTTGTGTGTCCATTATTTCCTCTTTTCTTTCTTTCTTTTTCTCCTTCTCTCACTCATGAGTTCACTTCACCCCGTCTTCTTCCTTCACCAGCCCGTGCCACCAATGACGCTGGCCTATGCCTCCCTGGCTTCTCCGACGTGATGGGCAGCCGACGCGACGCGGGAGGAGGAGGAGATAAAGAGAGGCAGAGGCGAGTGGAAGAGGAAGGACTGAGATGCGAGGGAGAAGAAGGAGAGGAAGAACGACGCGCTGTAGAGGAGGAGGTGGTTTGTGTAGTCCATCGGTGGAGAAGACTTCGCCGGGGTGAGAAGAGACTCTCCGGTGAGTGAGGAAAATCGCTGGAGTGCCACATGAGGTACGCGGCCCTCTTTTCCCCCTCGTTTCCACACTTTCAGTTCATCATGTCAAATGCAAGAAAATGATGAAAAATGTATGTAAAATTATAGGAAAATAGTGGAATTGATGAGAATGAGTTGAATTGCATGAAAACATAGATATCATGTGGTTAGGATGGGATTTGTAAGGATATACGAGATTTTGGGATGAAGACTACAGTAGCCGTTTTTGAGTCTCATCCCATTGTGATTTTCGTGTGGATTGTGTAGTTAATGGAATCATGAACGGTTTGAGGGGTTTTGAAATAGACTCAAGGGTCTACACCCCATGATCTATTGGTAATTTGTGATGTGTGTTTGGGAGGTCCGATCAAGGCACCCACTTCCAATGATTTTGTCGACCGAAATAGGGGAATGCCCTGGTTGCGGGAAATTCGTTATGCCGAATTGAATTTGGATACCGAAATCCTAATAGATTAAGCCAAAATCCCTGGTTTTGATAAATCAAAATCATCCAATCGACTGAAATAGGATGTTTCGGTATACCAAGAATGTTTCGGTATATCGAATTAAGGGGAGTTCGATATACCAAACCAGGGATTTTCGGTATACCAAACTTGAAATTCGGTGTGTCGATTTTACCCTAGCCCTGATATATATAAATGTGAATATAAAATGAAGGATAAATGATTTAAAAGGTATGTAAAGCATGTGTTAATGATGTTTTCCTCATGTAAATGACATGGAGGAATATGGAACCCAAATAGGTGCATTTGGGAGTGGTTTTGGGTTATAGACCCTATAAATGAATAAAATGGTTGATTGTGTGTGGTTTTTGGGCATGAGACTCAATTGTGATTTCAATCACATGGTTTTTCATGAATTAAGTTGGGACCCCATTGGAGGGTCAGATGTTGCATGGAAACGGATTCCTGTAATGAAAAAGAATGAAAATAGAAATGATTTCGAAAAGGAAAGCTTAAAGAGTTTTGAAAATGAAACACTAATAATGTGTTAAGGAACCATGGAGGTTGGTGTCGACAACATGGTGGGAGTATGAGGCTCTAATGAAACCAGTTGCCAGATACGATTGTGGTTACCGAGCTTGAGACGGTGTAGGTTGAGCCTTAGTTGTTGAACTTAGTTGTTCGGGTCACCGAGCTCGTGAAGGTGTAGGTTGAGCCTAGGTTATTGAACCTAATTGTTTGGGTCACCGACAGTGTAGGCTGAGCCTGGGTCATTGAACCTAGTTGTTCGGGTCACCGATGGGACGTCAGACAAAGAAGTATCCTCGTGCATATATGAAAGAGATTGAGGCCGGCTAGTCGGGGCGGTGGCATCCCGCACGGGGAATTTCACCGCGACAGTGCAAGGAGGTAGGGGAAATGATGTCCTCGCCTACTGCTTGTGTGCCTGGTTACCCTTGATCAAGGTAATATCAGTAAAGAAAAGTAGAAATGAATAAGAAAAGAATGTGATTTTGAGAAATAAAAGGAAATGTGGTTTGGTTAGGATTAGACTTATGAATGGTCCTAAAATCTTGGAATGAAACAATGATTGTGTTTTAACCAGTTACCAGCCAGTATCTACGATTTTGGTTTTGAGCCGAAAGGCATTGTGTTTTTAGGCTAGATCTAGTTGGAAATGCGGTTTCTCAAGATATGAGTTTTAAAAGTGGTTTTGGTCTTGGAAAGAAATCCCAAGAAATAAAAAGAAAGATGAGTTTTGAGAAGGAATATGGTTTTGGAAACGATTTTCAGATATTTTAAAGGAAAAAGGAAATGTGAGTTTTGAAAAGAGTATAGTCTTGGAAGCTGATTCCAAGTGATTTCAAAAAAAAAAGAGAGAAAAGAGAAAGAAAGAAATGATGTTTTAAAAATGAATTTTCGAAAGGAAAAATCAGGTTTTATAAATTAAAAGCTATGTTTCTAGTAATGTTGCCGAATTTTGCTGTTTGTGTATTTGGGGCACGTACTAGGTGACTTAGATGTCACTCACGCATGCTTGTTTGGTTTTCAGGTGCAGATTGTGTGCAGTTGAGTTCCGGTGCCGAAGTCGAAGCTTCTAGCCGCACATTGTTTCTTGGAGGTAAGCCTTAGTTATAGTTATTTAATTTTTACTGTAATTAGTGTGATTTTGCTTATGATAATATGATTTAGGTAACGTGCCTGGGTTTGGGGTGTTATAGTTGTCGCAATGAACTACCCCGCACAGAAGTCTACCTGCCTCAGCCTTGTAGGCCTCACAATACCATGGCCCCACAGGTCACACAAAACATGCACGGAGTGTGTCCTCATGATGGCCTTTGGTACCTGGACAACTAGGGACTTACAACCCTAGGTCCAACAAACATCGGGTAAAGAGGGTGGACCAATCTCTTTCACCTGGGCCCTACAATACCTTAAAGAGCCACGGTTTCTTTCACCCATACCGATCGTTGGCAACCACATTATAAGGTGCATACTGATTTTATGGAAGCCTCATACCCCCATCAACTACGGCCTTACCGCATGTGGATCCGACCAAAACCACGGAAAACCTCTTTCAAAACATGTAAATATCTTTTCAACCCACTTTGAAACACTTTTCATCACAAGGATCTTTTTTCCAAAAATCATAACTCGAAACACAAAGATTTTCGTTGCAGACACCACATCTGCTTCTCATATTTAACCATTTAAAATTCACTTTAAAACTATAGGTAAATGGCTCAGGGGCCTGGTTCGACATACTAGTTTGATTCAGTATGTCGAAATCCCCTGATTCGGCATACCAAATCAATTCGGTATGTCAATTCAAGCAATTTCCAAATACTGAAATCAACCTTGTAATCCATCGTTCACTAGAATTAGGACCTTGGGTGGACCCATTTCCAGTGAACCACAAATCCTATAAAAATCTTCAAAGCAAGCATTCTAAGTATACTTTCGTTTGGGACAAATTTCACCAAAAAAATATTGAGTATAACATGAGATATAAAAATCAAAAACTGAAGAATCCATTTGAATCTACTATACCCCTTTTTCACAAAAATTCATCAAACTTCATTGATAATCATGGAATAATTCATGGATCCATCACAAATGTTTGAATTTAAGCTATATCGCTCATTTTCATGGATTGAACTCAATATTCCATTGTTCATTAGAGATTTAAACTTAAAAATAGAGAGAAAAGATGAAGGCAAGATGCGTACACGATGGCGATCTTTGGCGACCCTACTTCCTTTCCAGCGAGCTCTCCTCACTTCCCAATGTCCTCTGGGCACTCAAGGCCTCTAGTGAGCCTCCTCTCATGTGACAGCCACCACTGCTCTCTCTCTCTCCCTCTCTTCCCTTCTCTTTCTTCACTGGTTCCTCACCCACACTCTTTCTCTTGCTATCCTGCCCGACACCATCCTTTCCTCCTCCTTTTAATCCCTTCCTCCCTCGTTGTCTTCCATCTACCATTAGTTGTCCTCTGTTGCCTCATATCTCCGATTGACTCTAGTAAGGCATGGCGAAGGTATGGAGGGGGTGTAGGGCATGGCATAATCCTTCAAAGCATGTTGCACTATTATGAGCAGCGACGTAGAAATAGAGTTTAGCTTCTACTATGCATGTTTGGCATTTTCTCCTCGGCTTCTTATCCACGTGTATGGGTTACTAAATACCAAAATACCACACGATAAAGGGAACCAGAGATAAACACCAATATAGTAGAGGGAGTGCAATACAAACCCAATATTATTACACCATCTAATTATCCAGATTGTAAGGACATAATTTACATTTATCTTGGATAACAAGTCCAGACCACGGTTAGGCTAATTTTGGGCACAAATCTTACATTTTGAGTCGACAACTTGAGTTCATTCAAGGGTTCAAGAAGTTCTCCAATAATAAAGGAAATAATTACATCAGAACATTACCTTAGTACAGCAAATCTAAGTCATGAAAAAGTATATTCCTGAACTAATCACAAATCCTCAATGCTAATTCATGAAAAAGTGTAACATCTGTGCCTGATTATCCAGATTATTGTGTAAATCATGTATTATGGTAAGATTTGTGTAATATGGTTTATTAATGGATAATCACTGTGTTTCTGGCCATGTGGGTGTTTCTCTCTCTGTGCGGCTGTGTTGGCTTGATTTCCTTGGTTGTGTGGCATTTGGCCTGTTGTGCCTCTTAGGTGTGTGCATGGAGTCTTGGTTGACTCTTGGTCAAACCATGCATAGTGTTCGACCCATGTCTTCTTCTTCCTCTTCTTTCTTTTCTTCCTCCACTCACGTGATACCTATGCCCCCTATTGGTAGCCTGCTTGTCCCATCTCCTCCACTGGTAGCTCTAGCAGAGGGCCGTGGCACCGGCGGGATTTGAGGGTGGCAGGAGAGTGGAAAGGATAAAAAGGGGGAGAAGGGTGATGGCTTCGAGCATCCAAAGAAGTGCAAGGCTGAGGGGGAAACCTACGTGTGAGACGCAAGAGAAGAGAAGGCAAGAGGTGGTGGGTGGTGCGAGCTGGAGCTTGGCCGATGGTTGAGGAGATCCAAAGCTCGCCAGAGGCGAGGTGGGGTCACCGCAGAAGGTACGTGTCTTGCTCTCTCTAGTTTTGTGCATGATGAATACTGAATAGAAAATGAGGATTAACGCAAGAAAAATCATGATAAAAAGTGGAATTGGCATGAATGAGTAGATTTGCATGGCTAGGATTGATTTGTGCCATGCTTACGAATTATGATGAATTTTGGTGGATTTTTTGAGTGTTTTATGGAGCATGTGCTATAGTGTTTTCTATTGCACTCTTTGTGGTTTTGATTTTATTTTGAGAGCTATGATGAATGGATTTGAATGATTTTTGTTCCAAATGGTAGTGGACTTAGAGCCCTACATTTGGTGAATTTTGTGTGGTTTATGGTTCATCGAAGATGGGTTTGTCGGTGGCTCCCATCTGGCAAATGAGTGGGGCTAAGACTTGGTGGATTTTTCCAGAATTCATAGAATTTGGTATACAGGATAAATTCAGTATGTTGTTTTTCTGTCAGTTTTGGCCCCAAGTGCATGTTTCGAACGACTGAAAGGCTTTAGTCTACCATCTCAGGGGATTTCGGTCGACTAAAAATGTTCGATTTACCAAGTCATGGAATTTTGAACGATTGATCTAAAATTCGATCGATCATTCTGGGTTCCAAGCCTAGGTTCGGTTTACCATTTTGGTTCAACATGCCGAACCAGAGCGTAGTGCCCTATTGATGTGGTTTTGATGAATGGTGATTATGAATGGTTTTTTTTTGTGGTTTTGACATGTGTTTTAATGTATCCCTCATATATGAGATTTGGATCATGGGAATGATTTCTATAATAAAGAAATGAATGATTTGAGGTGTTTTTGGGCTTGAGTCCCATGTTTATGAAATGTTAATGGTTTTCAAAGGTTTTCTGGCTTATGAGATTCTGATTAAATCTCCCCTATGAGTGGGAGTACGTTTTATGGAATGTGATCTCTTGTAATGAAAGGATTTGAAAGTGGCTTTGAAAAGAAAACCACATGTTTTGATAAGTAGATTTTTGTGTGGTTCCAAATCCAGGTGGGGATAGTGTTGGTAGTCTGGTAGGGGTATGAGACTTTAGTGAAACCAGTTTTCAAGCACAACCATGGATGTCGAGGCTTGGGGCCACATGAGGATGGTGTCGGTAGTTTGGTTGGGGTGCGAGACTCTAGAGAAATCAGTTATCAGGCACGACTGTGGCTGTCAAGGTTGGGGTGGTTGAAAGACCAGAGTACCCCATATGAGATGGTGTTGGCTGGGCTTAGAGGTGGAAACCCGAGTGATCGAATACTAAGGGACGTCGTGGAAAAATGTATCCCCGTGCTTATATGATAAAATGTTAAGACTTGTTGGCTGGGACGGTGTCTTCCCGCACAGGGAAGTTAATTGTGGTATTGCAGTAGGGTAGGGGTTGCAACCCCATCGACTGCTTGTGGCTGGGTTGCCTCTGGTCAAGGTAACAATATTGAAAATGAATGTGAATGAATATGTGGTTTTGGATTGGAATCAGGTTGTGTTTTGACTTAAGATTTTAGCCAGATTCCAGTATAAGTTGAAACTCGTGGTTTTAGCCAGTTGCTAGCCAATATTTGTTTGTTTTTAGCCATGTGTGGCCATGTCGTTTTGCACTGGATATGGTCGAGATTACGGTTTTCTTGAAATGCATAAGTGTTGAAAATGCATGTAGTTTGAATAAATAAAATGTTTTGAAATGGCATGGTTTTGGAAGAATGATTTCTAGAGTTTGTGAAATAATTTTATCACTAATACAGAATAGTGTTTTTCTCAGGGTTTTGTGGTTGGACGCGTAGTGGGTGATTTAGATATCACTCATGCATGTTTTACTTCTATGTTTGGCTTTCAAGTGTGAAGCTAGAGTGCAGTCCGATCACCAATGCTTGAGTTTGTAACCATGCCGGCGAGGAGATTCCGCAAAAGAATGCGAAATCGGTCGGCAAAATCACGTCGAAAAAGCAAAATAAAATGCAAAATGCAGGAGTCGCCACCTAGTCTATTATGGAAGACAAGGAAAACCATAAACATGAA
>JAMKQA010027656.1:0-17338 GCA_024699735.1 Posidonia australis
CATGGGTTGTACCCTCTACTAACAGCAACATGACCTCGAACATGGGGGAACAGACCAACACCCAGTCCTATGCTAAAGTAATAGAACAGCAAACCATGATTCTCCTTCGCAAATTGTAGGTGGACTCAGGGGAGGAGAAAATGCATACTCCTAAATGAGTCATTCATGCAAATATGCTTTAGTGTGTATTACTTGCGTGTTTTATTAAGATAGAGGGAGAAGTGCTGATTTGTCTCTTGTTATGGCTTATTGTTTGTTTTCTATGATGGTTTTTTTTAGATTAAACCTGTAAGGGAGGCAAACACATCTCTACTCTCCTAGACATGGCTAGTGCAAAAAGAGAAAGGAACATCCAAACGAGGCATGCAAGCATATATCAAGCAAAAGGCATGATCATGGCATGTGCTTGCTAGTGCTGTGTAATCATGATGGTGAAATGGAAGCATTCATCACATCAAAAAGCAAGTAACAAGGTATGTGTGTGTGTTGTGGCATAGAAAATGTGGAAAGGAAACACTTAGAAAGCAAAGGCATGATAGCGAGCAAGACTATTAAATGACGACCAAGTGTAGTAAAGCAAGCACATGCAAAAGCAAAAGCCAAGCAAACGAGAAGCCAAAATAAAAGTCGGAGCCTAATATATCCCTATCGGAGTCGCCAGTTCCTATGACCATACTGGCAAACAGGAACCGCGAGTCAGGTCGATTCCTAGCAAACCACAAAGTATTAAATAAACAAAGAACAATACAGTATCAAGTATCTATCAAGGGATATTACTAACTTAGGGAGAAAGGAGGCGTTAGTAATATTTCCCTAAGACACCTTATGGTTCCAATCTAACTATCACAACTAAGAACAGAGCATGGGAGAGCGACATGCACTGGCCTAGTTCACTCATCTCGATTATTCTAGTTAGAAAGAGATTCCTTAAGGAACCATGACTCTACTATAAAACAATTAGTTTCCATCCTAGTGGTGGACAGAAAACAAACCTAAAAATCATTAAAAAACTAAAATACAAGTGGACAAGATATTTTTTTTTACTTTGCTACTACAGGCTTAAAAAAGACAACTTAGACAAAAAAAATTGAAAGACCTAAAGGAAAATAGTCTACAAGTCTTGTCAATGACCAAACAAACACTGAATTGAGTCATCACTTCTGGAGCGACGAGACTTGGTGCTAAACATAGAGGCAACTAGAGCTGTAGACTTCCTAATTGCTAAAAAAACCGATAAACAGGTCTGGTCGTCATGAAACCCTAAACACATGATTGCTAGACTTGAATACTACACCTAGATCTAGAGATAAATGAAAATAATTAAAAAAGAAGGGAAGATTTACTTACGTAGCACATGGGTTGGCTTAAACTAGTCTCACTATGATCACTAATTACTATGGATGGGGAATTCGGGGGTTGTTGTTGAGGAGATGTCAGCACTTCCATGTACGTCGACATCTTTCTGTGATCACCACTTCTCCATCAGTTTTATTGGCTGACAAGATGCCTACAAGGGTTGTGATTGTGGTTGATGTGGGTTCTTAGTTCACTAGATTGACAGTAAGATACTGCCCAACGACATCCTCATGCTATATAGTATTTCCCTTCAAGACAAACAGAAGACGAATACAGATTAAACTAGGTGTAGTAACAATGTTAGAAAATTAACAAATACAATGAATAACCAAAACTAATACTAACCAAGGAGTTGTCCTTGCATGCATATGCCATGGGCTATTCTATAGCATGCAATGATTATGTAAAAATGAAGTGATTAATGAATGAGTACTCCCTTAACCCTCATGCTTGTGGCATGGAGTGGAGGAAGTGGAGGCAGACGAAGCTTTAGAGACGTGCTTTGGCATTTGATAGAGTGGATCTCTACAGATCTAGGCTTTACCCATGGGGATTTGGACAAGGTGGAGGGAACTATAGCTCTCTCTCCAAGGTCTCTCTCTTAGGATCTCTTTGGCATTTCTAAAGATTTCTATGATATGCATATATATTTAAGTTCTATAAAATTATAGAATTTATAATAATTATGGGAAAAATAATGATAATATTTATAAATGTCTCATATGCCATATTAAAGTCCGAGATGACAAATTATTTTGAGAGAGAATGCCAAGATAATTTGCCTATGTGATTGGTGCAAAGTGTCAACTAGTCGCCAATCTTAGCGGCATCAAGGTGAATTGCCCTTTGAATTGGCGATGAGAGGCATTGCATGTCGCAAAGGCAATATCTTGGTCTTTTACAATTTACCCCCTATCTTTTATCTTAATCAACAGAGAAATGTTAAAAGCCCAAAACTAATTCAAAGATTCCATAAATCATAAAACATCATCTTTAAGATCAAAATACTCAAATCTGCCACTTTGAGTAAGGCAAATAATCAGCTCTGCCACAACTGTCGACTCACACTGAATGATGTTCAAAGGGTTTGAACATACCACTAGTTAGAGTGTGTTAGCACTGCCACAACTAACAATCTTGAAATTAAGAATGTTTTTAAATTAGTCATGGAAAATTTGAAATATATGTTATAAATCCTTAGCCATGTGATTTGAGGTAGCTGAAGGGTTCCTATTCTACTCAACTCTAGGAAATGCAAATATGGGATATCTATAGGAATGTCCATAGCTAGTCATTCCTAGAACAATACTCTTTCAATTTAGATCTAGTCCCAAAGCACAAGGACTTGGCCGTAACAATGTAGAAGCCCAACGAGTCGTTCAGGGAGTACGTCAGACACTAGTGTGCCCTCGCCTTGTAAGTCCACAATAGAACCTCCTGCCCATAACCTCATGGAGCACAGCCAATAATTGGGCCTCTATTGAGCTTCCAGCCCATCCCCACATTTGAATCCAGCCCAGCCCATCCCACCATTAAATCTCTGTCCATTGTGGTACAAAGAAAATTTATATTGCAATTATCGTTAGCCTTTAGGGCACTCCATTGACAACTGTTTCTCACTATGAAATGCTATACAAGATTTGATTGATCGAAAGGTCATCATCATCAATACCAAGGAGGTAGAGTCTGCACCAGTACCAGCACCTTCACCAGCACAAGCACTAGCTTACCATAATATTGTTAGCTAGCCCCTAACCAAGCACTCTGGTTTGGGAGATGCATGGACTTCGAGAATCCATTCTTTGTTTTCTATCAGGTCTAACACATCTCTGATAGACCCATCAGATCTCATCTATCTTGTTTCTACTCCTTTGCTAGCTCAGCTCTATCAATCTTTTCTTGAAGGCTCAGGATTAGTGATTAGTATGATCTAGCTAACCGCCAAGTTGGAGCACATGACTATGCAACCCACCATGCAATCCCCACCAATTTGCCTTTCAATTAGACCCAGATCAGAGCTTGTTCAGCCTACCCCATCCCTAGATCACTCACCAATTTCCTCAACAAATCCATCAGTAAGCCAACTGGGATTGGTGGCACCTCCACCCATGGTCATTAGCATGACTCAGCATACCCATTGTGTGTCTTATAGCTATGCCACAGAGATGTGTTAGACCTAGATCAGCTCTATCAATATTTCCTTGAATGCTCAGGATCAATGATTAGTATGATCAAGCTGACCGCCAAGTTGGAGCACACGACTACATAACCCACCATGCAATCCCCACCAATTTGCCTTTTAATTAGACCCAGATCAGAGCATGTTCAACCTACCCCATCCCTAGATCACTCACCAATTTCCTCAACAAAACCACTAGTATTGAGATTGGTGGCTCCTCCACCCTTGGTCATTAGCATGACTCAGGATACCCATTGTGTGTTTTATAACTATGCCGCAATGATGTGTGCGGAGATCACGTGGTCACATAGGGTATACAAGCCTATAACCCAAACCCTTAGGTCTAGCCACCTAATGCCTTCTCTACCATAGCCAGAAGGCCAAATAGACAAACCCACCTTAGAAGAAATCCCTACCAAATCCACCACAACTAGTAAACCCACAGCTGATATAACCTCCCAATTGAAGAAGGACAAAGCTAACATCTCTATTTGGGACCTTACTCATACATTCGCTGAACATAGGGAAGTCTTCCTTAGAATGTTTTAGGCTACACATGTTTCTCCTACAATAGAACCTATAGCCCTTGAGAGCATGGTGGGCATGATAGCAACACCGCAAGTTATCTCCATTTCTAGTCTTGACAGGGATTAACCACAACAAACCCTATTCATAACAGTGCAGTACCAAAGTTTCTAAATTGCCATCACACTAGTGGATAATGGTGTAGTCTTAAACGTCTGCCACTTGTGAACTGCAAGCAAGATTGGATTCAAGTCTAAAGACAATACACCATCTGTGAAATGGATGACAACCTTTGCAACACTCACGATGATGTTCTTGGGATCTTGGTTATCCCTCTTATTGTTATTCCTACTTAGTTTGACGTGGAATTATACATCTTTGATCTTGAGCCTACTTATAATCTCCTACTTGGGTGCCCTTGATTGCACAAGCATCATGTCATCCATTCGACCCTTCACCGCATGATAAAGTTCTACTAGGGTGATGACATTATTGTTGTCATTGCAGAGAATTTCATGAAAGAAAGGGTTGATGTTGTCTCCTCTATTTCCCTCCAAAGTATCTGCTTTCAGCCCAAGCCTTCAGATGTGTTGTACCGAGTTAATCAATTTGAGCCAATCAACTTCAATGTCGCTCTCAAATGCGCCATCTCTTTGTCCATTCACAGCAACACATTCTTGATGGTCGAGAACCTTTATCATCGATTGGGGTACAAGAAGGGAACACCTCTTGAGCAATATGGGAATCACCGAGCCCATCATTGTAGAGGAAAGAAGACAAATTGAAGGGCTTCGATATGAATGGCAAGAAGGAGATGGACTCCAGTGCTCGCATAAGTCCATGAAGCTGTTTATCCCTCAGGATATGATTAACTTTGTAAGTGCAGGCATTTTGGACACTAATCTGAGTCACTTAACCATAGAAACAGAGCAACAACAAGATAAATTAGCCATTGCACAAGAGTGGGTTTGTGTAGAAGATTACTACTTAGAAGATGACCACTCAAATACAGAGAGCATAGAACAAATAGGCAAAGCGGTTTAGAAGTCTCTAGCCTTGTCAAGATCAGTATGACTAGCACTGCTTTCCACAAACTCAACAACAGTTTACAATGTAGTTCCAACCAAAGGATTAACAATGACATTTCCATTTGCAGCCCCACTAGCTTCTCAGTTAGCCATTGCAATAGCTTCTATTCATTTAGCATCCCCAACAACACTACCCGTAGATCCACTAGTGGGTTCAGTAGTTTCAACACTACAGTCAGCTTCATTGGAAACTCACTCAGTCATTTTAGTCATTCCCATAGTTTTGCTTGCATCACTAACAATATCAGTGGCTCCTCTGGCACATCCTCCATCCTCTTCAGCAAATCCAACCTTGTCATCACTCCACACAGTAACATTGGCAAGTCTACCACCTTCGTCAATAGAAGGCATATTTGTGAGCGCAATCATCCAGCCATCAATTCAGCCAACACACTGGACAATCTCATCTATTCTCCCTCTGGTCTAGTGGGCAGCCATTCCAGGACCCATTTCATGGACTCCTGTACTATTGATGGCCCAAACGTCGCCCAAGAAAACAAGCCACTGTCTGTGAGATGCAAGAAACAGTCAGCGCCTACTATGTCGACCTTGCCTTCGATAAGGAGGGAGATGCCATAGAGGCTCAAGTAGGCAATATGTTCAGTGACCTTGAGGTCTTATTCCAAGGACAATTGGTAGCATAGGCAAAGGATGTAGAAGAGGAGCTCAGAAATAGGAAAGGAAAAGTAGTGATTACAGAGCTCGAGTCGGCACAACTCCCACAACAACAAGACCACTTACCCATTAAGGCCCTAGAAGAACCAAAGTCAACAAGCACAAGACCACAGGAGTAAATATCGTAGTATCTAGAAGATGAGTCTTGATGGTACTTCCTACCCAAGCCTCACTACAAGGGTGAGGGTCAAAAAAAAAAGATCATGAATTAGGTTTAGGAGGAACTACGAGCGGCAACATTCATATCAATCAACAGTAGGATGGACGCCACATTGCAGTATCCATACTACAGAAAAATTAGAAAACTTTGAATAATACAAAAATACGATTTGAGATGCAGAAGAAGTAGAACAGCCTGGTTCATCAACAAGCCCAAATACGGTTGAACCAGAGATCGCACAGCTCACATACCATAACACCAGGATCAGTGTGACCATTCTGAGATGCCATCAGAAGCAAAGCTTTGAGCAAATTTGCTCCTTTGACATCAAAGATCCATCCTTTCAGTAGGAGGTCCTATCAGATCTCATTGCATACAAAGATGAGGATGATAAAGGCATGGACAAAAATGATGAGGCACCGCTTGAGTTCAAGCCCTATGACAATGACCTAGAAGGGCCAAATCTGCACATCAAGGAAGAGACGAAGCTCATCAACATTGGCAGAATAAAGGATGTCAAAGAAGTGCATATCAGTGCCAAGGTCACACCACAGGCCAGAGCAGAATTCATAGCCTTCCTTAGAGAATACGTGGACATCTTTGCTTAGAGCTATGATGACATGGTGGGACTAGATGTCGAGGTAATTGTGTACATACTACCTCACGAGCCAAATTCTAAGCTAGTCAAGCAAAAACTCAGAAGATGGTTACCACAATGGTTTCTCAAGCTCAAGGAAGAGATTAAGAAACAACATAAGGTTAACTTCCTTAAGGTCATCCTCTATTTAGAATGGCTTGCTAATAGCATGCCAGTACCGAAGAAGGATGGGAGGGTCCGCATGTGCATTGACTATAAATATATTAACAAAGCAAGCCTGAAGGATGATTTCTAGTTACCTCAAATTAACATCCATGGTAGTGTGCTGGTAATATTAGTGATTCTATTTAGATTTATTGTGCATTTGTGGGCAATTTATGGCCATATTTATTGTGTAGGGTGACTAGTGCCCCTTTATGGTTTTCTTGTGATTTCTGGAGATCCGCTCGATGAATCTTCGTGTTGTCTGTCTCTTTTTGAAGATCTCATTGAGATCTTCATTTTGACATATTGCTTGCATGGTTTGGTGGCTTGTTTGTAGGGTTAGGACTATAGACACCCTAATTTGGCAACCACTCGCAAATGAATTTCTCCGACAGAGTTTGTTCCAATGGCAATGAGGTGCATCCCAATATCAAAGCCAATTTAACCCTCCAAGCTAGCCCAAAGCCTTAGCCAATCCACTAAACCAAGCTCGCAACCAAAGAAGCAAGCCAAGCACACCATTTAGGCATACAATCCAAGCGCAACTGGGTGGCGCACATTAGTGGTGCACTGCCCTGTTTCCAGAGTGCCTAGCAACTGCATAGCCCCTTACGCCCTCGCGTCGACTGGCCTCCCTGATGCTCAAGCTCCCTAGCCATTTGTCTCTTGGCCTTCCTCCCACCCAATTAAAGGGTGTCGGCCATTTTCCACTACCTTGGAAGTACCTTTTCTCCTCTCCGCCCACCCAAGTTGAGCTACCACTACACCCACAACACCCTACAACCCTCCTCATTCATCTTCGACGTCGCCAGCAACCCAGCCCAGGGTGTGCTGTGGCGACTCGCTTGTCAGAGGACAGCTAACCCATGTACATAGGTAAGCTTTTCGTCCTATTGTGTGTGCCTGTGCTTACTCTCCCTTTGCCTTCTAGTGGCTTTATAATTGTTTGAATAGCATGCTCCCAGGTTTAGTGTTTGTTCGATTTACACATGTTTACAATCATGCTTACTATGACCATGCCGGTGGAACCCTACGCGACTCCACAATGCGTGGTAACACACGAGGAGTGCCGATATGGTCATGGGGAAAATGGTGAATCCAAGAAAGGAGACTAGACTTAGAAAAACCAAAGAAAGATAAGAAAAGGATAAGGAAAAGGAGTCGCCACCTAGACTTTTAATGGAAAGACGAGGAAAACCAAGATGCATATGAATCCAAGAAAATGATGCAAATGAATGCAAGTGAATGTGTGTGTGCTCCGTGACTAAGTAATGAAGTGCGCAAACCAATAAGGGCCAGAGAAAGCGTAAGTATTCTTGTTACACATGGGGAAGGTATTAGGCACCCCCATACGCCCGAAGAAATTCGATCTTTCTAGGTTTCCTGCTTGCTAATGATCTAGTGTGTGTATGCTTGTCAGTTGTCCTATGGTTAGACACACTAAGCCAATGCTCAACCAAGGGCATGTTAGCTGCTCAGTTGGTCGAGGATCCAAGTAATCTACTAGAAGGCACTCTAACTACCATATTTGGCTTCTAGCCACCTATAACAAACTCCAACTACTTAAACAAACTCTAACAACTTCCCACTTAATCCAACAGTCTCTAACTAA
Source organism: Posidonia australis (assembly GCA_024699735.1). Classification (NCBI taxonomy): domain Eukaryota; kingdom Viridiplantae; phylum Streptophyta; class Magnoliopsida; order Alismatales; family Posidoniaceae; genus Posidonia; species Posidonia australis. The sequence continues at coordinate 8,398 of JAMKQA010027656.1, forward strand.
TCACAACAACCCATAACCACCACGGCAAGCCTATAAATACCCCCATTTGCAAGTGAGAAAGGGTTGTTGGAAAATTTTAGAGGAGAGCCCCCAAAGCCTTTTCCTCCCACCAAAGCAACCAGTGAGGTCTAGGAGTAAAGAGGAAGCTTGAGGAGGAGAAAAATTTGAGTTTCAGGCCATCTCCGGCCACCTCTGACGAGCTCTAGCAGCTAACTTTACTGCCAGCTCAAGTAGGTCACTGAATATAGCTCATTTATTCTCCATTTCTTCCCTTAGACCTTCCTCAGCCCCTTGGAGCTATTCTAGTGGTTGATTAGGGCTGAGTTGGCCAAAATCGCAATCTCAATGGGTCGTCGGATCTAATCTCCGACGATCAAGGTGGGGGCATGAATTCGTTGAGGAATTTGTGTCCTAATGTGGGGCAAATTACTAGGTCAGATCTCCCTTTGCATCTCCACTCCTCAGGGCACTGTGAAACCAGCCCAGCAAGTCGCCAGGAGCAGCTCACCGGAGTCAAGCACGCCGTCGTCGGAGAAGAAAGGTTGCAAAGAACATGATCCGGCGCTCCACGCTTCGCAACACACCCCCTATGCTCCAGAGCAGCCAAGACCTCTTCTCAAGCCCCGAGAGACCTTCACAGTCAAGCTCGCCGGAGAGAAAAAAGACGACAGTGAACAGGATCAGAGGGTGAGGGAGCAGTGCCATTCGTGCCTCCGGATGAAAGAAAATCCTCCTCTCCACGTCCCCAAACCTCCACGAGCTCAGAGATGCCGTGCCGCTTCCCCTAGAGTTTTCTTCTTCTCTGGAGCCATCACCGTAGTCGTGTCGATAGTAGGGGGATGGGTAGCCACCTCTGGCCGTCCGATGCTCCATCCACACTGTCAGATCTTCTTCCCCTCATCTCCTTTTGCTCCTAGTGGATCCTGATGGATGATCAAGCATCAAATGCCCTGGAAGGGAATCCCAAGTGGTCGTCGACAGTAGTGTTCCTTCACTAGCGGCCGTTGTCTCTTTTATCTAATAAAAAAAATAAAAAAATAAGTTTCCTTTGAATAAACTTCTGTTCTTTTCTTTTCTTTTCATTACATTTAAGTCCTTTTTTTTACAAATAGGTCCTTTTTCTTACTTTTAGGTCCCTACATATTTTTTAAATTATTTAAATAACATTTGTCTTGAAATATTGCAAAGGAAACCCTGTAAGTTCTTAATAATGTTTTCCAAGCTTAAAAGTTTGACAAAAACCCATAGGGTTCCTTTTCATGCATTTAAGTACAAAAATTTTGCATTTAAGACCCTAAGCATTATTGAAAGTGTTTTGAATGCATATTTTTCTATCAAAATTGCAAATTAAACCCTAAGAATTCAAATATTTGCTCAAATGTGACCTGGATTGCATTTGAGCCCCTGAATTTTACTGATTTCTCACTAAATGAATATTTTCTAGGGTAAATTTGCATGTTAGTCCCTGAAACTTTCTATTTTCAAATATGGACTCTTTTTCTTGCACATTTAACCCTGAATTTCTACAGAATTGTATTAAATACATGTTTTAATGGCACTAGAAATCTTGAATTTGACCAAAAATGCACAATTTTGCACATTTGACTCCAGTTTTCTTCAAAATTACATAAAATGTGTTTTCCTACATATTTCTAATGATTTAGCCTCAGAATTTCAGCTTTCATTCAGAATTTATGAATTTTGCACAAATGCCTTTGGAATTTACACTTTTTACACTCAATTACATTTTGTTGCTATTTTCATGCATCTTTTCCCATGCCTTCTTCCCTACATTGTGCACGCGTTACTAACTTGTTTCAAACATGTTTTTCCCACTGTTTCCTAGATTTCTTTCGATTTTTGATTTGATTTGGCTTTCCATCTGTGACCATGCCGGTGGAAACCTTGCACGGCTCTCCTACTACCAGGTGCGTGGAAGCACTCGAGGAGACTCGATATGGTCATGATGAAGATGGTGAATCTGGAGGAAGAGCCTAGACCCGGAAACACCAAGGGAAGATAAAAAGGATAAGGAAAGGAGTCACCATCTAGTCTTTTAATGGAAAGACGAGGAAAACCAAAAACTGGGAAGCAAACAAGTTGCAGATTGTATGTGTGTGCTCCGTGCCTAATGGACAATGCACAAATGAATGCGGGCCAGAGAAAGGGTAAGGATTCTGGTTACGCATGGGGAAGGGGTTAGGCACCCCCATGCGCCCGAGAAAACTCAGTCTTTCTAGGTTTGCCTATTGTCAATGGTCTACGGATGTATGCTTGCATATTCTATATGCTCATGCTAAATACGACTGAAAACATGCCAAATCAAAGAGAAAAGAAATGAAGTAAAGGGAAAAGTTAATCCGAGGGTCAAATGTAGGCATTGAGAATGCGCTTTACAGTATGCCCTTCGGCGATGAGGAAAATCGTGAAAATCAGGAAATTCTCAGAAAGTGTCTCGCAAATCAGCAGAAATTCGAATAAATCTGAGAAAATCAAAAAGGAGAAAATAATCCTCATTTCGGGACCATGTCGGCTTTGTCAAGCCTTTTACTGTATGCCCTCGGGCGATGGAAAGCCAAAACAAATCTAAAGGCGAAAATCGAGAGAAAACCAAGCTCGGAACAAGCTAGAAAAGTGTGCGTAAAGCAAAGAAGGAAAGGCAAGTAAACTTGTGTGGAAAGATGTGAAAAGATATGCAAAATGCAAGTGAGTGTAAATAGTGAGAATTCCCGGGGCCTTTGTGCAAAAAACCCAAATTCTGATTAAAACTGATATTCTGAAGCCCAAATCAACAAAAATACGTATGAAAACACATTCTATGCAATTATGAGGAAATCTAGGGTCAAATGTGCAATCCTAATCAAAATGAAGTTTCCTAGGGGTTAAAATGCAATTTTACCACTAAAACATGCATTTAAAAAAATTCAGTGGAAATTCAGGGTAAAATATGCAAGAAAAATGATTCAGAAAAGGCTCCAAAAAGTTTTAGGGGCGAAACAATCATTTTACCCTAGAAAATAGGCATTCAGAGTAATATCATTGAAGTACAGGGGCTAAACTATAAATTTCCCAGTAGAATAAAGCATCTGGAGGAATTCTAGAAGGAATAAGGGGTTAAAATGCAATTAAACCAATGAAATAAGCATTCTAGAGAATTCAGAAAAACGTAGGGGCTTTCATGTAATTTTCACAAAAAGTGCATTTAGGAAGATTTTAGGAAAGTTTAGGGTCTTTTATGCAAGAATGATTGAATTGAAATGCATTAAAAGAAACCTTGAGGGCTCTTGCTAAAGTTTAAAGCCTAGAAAACATTATTTTAAATGTTCAAGGGGAAGAATGTAATATTTTCAATTAAAATATTATTCGAATGATTTATGAAAAATGAATGGAGGACCTATTTGTAATAAAAGGATCTATTCGTAATATAAAAAAGGATCTGAATGTAAGAAAAGAAAAGTTTCAGAAGTTTATTAAAATAAATGTTTTAATTTGTTTTTAAACGAAGAAAAGAAACGACGGCCGCCGGCGACAGAACTCCGCCGCCACCGACCGCTGGAGTGGGCACACAAGGCATTCCCGTGGTCTGATCTTATATCAGACCCCACGGGAAACAAGAGGAAGGAGAGGGGTGAAGATCCATCGGAGTGGATCGGAGAGCTAACGGTGGGAGCGGGCCTCCCACCTCCCTCGCTGTGGAGGAGCTCCAGCGACGGCGTTGGGGAAGAAGGAGCTTCTAGCATGCTGTGGTGCGGCAATCCAGCTGTCGTGAAGGCATCGGGGCATCAGGAGGAGCTTCTTCCCTTCTCCAGGAGCTAAATGCAGGATGATGATGCAGAGGGGAGCTTTGACGGCCGTCGTCATGTTCTTCTCCAGCGAGCTTGGTCGCTGTGATGATCGACGACTCGTGACGCAGTTCCGGATGCTCCGGAGGCTTCGTGGGGCGTTGTGGAATTCTGGAGGCTTCGAGCAACATAGTAAGGCTAGAGGCTCAGTGTTCATCTCAGGCTCCGGTCGTCTTCTCCAGCGAAGGCGGCGTGGCACGACTCTGGTGAGCTTCTCGTGGAGGTTTCGGGGAGCAGCAAAACGGTGTGTGGCGGAGCGAAAAAGCGAGAGGGGGATCTAGGAAGGAAGGGACAACTCCCCCCCACCTAGCCACCGGAAAATAGCTTCGGTGAGGCCTGGGGGCTAATTCCGACCAGAGACACCCTCTGGATCGATCGGAATCGACTCGAGAAGACTCTAGGGATCCTAGGGGTCTAGAATTGGAGGCACTGGAGGTGAAAGCATGGCATACCTGGTTTTGTAGTGGCACAGACGACCAAAGCTGGCTGGAGGAGGCACTGGGACTGGCTATCGTGCTCTGGAATGTCGTGGGAAAACGTCTCCGAGCTCTGGGGTCGCTCCTCTCTCTTTTTTTCTTTTTTCCCCCCATTCTCGCTCTGTACCACCTTATTTATAGGTGAGGTTGATGGTGACTTAACAACCCACCTACACGTAACAAACACCAACAAACAGCCCAATAGCCTGCTAACCTCTCCAACCAACTAACTGAACTCTCAACCACTTAACAGCCTGTTGTCCCCCACACCCTCTCTTTCTCCTTGTGCGCTGACAGAGATCAACGGCGATCCAAGCCTGCAACGGCAACTCTGGTCCAGTGGCACTGGCTCGTGGGTGGCTTGTGTTAGACGAGCATGGCTTAATGGCTGGTGAGTCTAGTAGGAAGAGATAGGTTCAGTTGTTGGATTCGAAGAAAAAATGGTGTGATGAGAGGGATAGGTTGAGGAGTTGTTAAAAAATGGTGTGATGAGAGGGATAGGTTGAGGAGTTGTTAAAAATCAGTGAGTGAGGAAGATAAATGAAAATGGAGAAGAAGAAATGGGGTGTTGGGTTGGAAGAAAAAAAAGAAAGGAAATGGGCTGAATTGTTTATTGTGGGCTTCCATGGGCTTTAGGGCCAAAGTGGGCTAACTTGGGCCTAAGTGGGCTTTGTGGGCCTAAAGTAGGCTTTCATGGGCCCAAGTGGGTCTTGTGGGCCTCCATGGGCCAAATGGGCTATAATTGGTTTATTTGTGGTTAATATCCCAGCCACCACCTTTCCATCCTACAAAATTGGAAAATTGGGGTGTCTATAGATGCCCCTCCCAGAGCGAGGTAGGGGGACGAGTAGAACAGAGACCGATGCTCAGGGTTGACAAGGACATCCCACCTGAAGCCATAAGAAAGAGTTAGCTACCGGAAACTAGCCACCATTCGGTGAATGCAGCAGAGGTCCCGTTGCCATAGCCGAAGCCAAATATCAGAGAAGACAATACAGATGACCAAATACTGACAAGTTGACGACGAATCAGCTCCTAAAAGACATGACTGGTTATCACACTTGTCAAGAGGAGCGGCAGACAAGACTCATAGAGCTTGCCGATCGAGAAGTGACTGGTCACGGAAGTCATCTGGGTAGTTCTAGCTACCAGCCCACAGGGAGGTAAATCAATGATGAAACGGAGGACACCAGGATTCATCCTAATAGAACGAACCGTGGACGGGAAAATTCAAATGTAAAAGGAACATCAGGATTTGTTCCATTGGAACGAACCGCGGATGGGAAAATGTTGAATCTGAAAGGAACACTAGGATCAGTCCCATGGGAACGAATCATGGATAGGAAAATCACAAATGTAAAAGGAACACCAAGATCCGTCCCAATGGAATGAACCGTGGATAGGAAAACCTCAAATGTAAAAGAACAACAGGATTCGTCCCATTGGAATGAATCGTGGATGGGAAAATCTTAAATGTAAAAGGAACACCAGGATCCATCCCATTAGAAGGAATTATGGATGGGAAAATCTCAAATAAAAAAGGAACACCAGGATCTATCCCATTGGAACAAACCGTGGATAGGAAAACCTCAAATGTAAAAGGAACACCAGGATCCGTCCCATTGGAACGAACCGTGGATAGAAAAATCTCAAATGTAAAGGAACACCTAGATCCGTCCCATTGGAACGAACTGTGGATGGGAAAATCTCAAATGTAAAAGGAATACCAGGATCCGTCCCATTGGAACGAACCGTGGATAGGAAAATCTCAAATGTAAATGGAACAACAGGATCCGTCCCATTGGAATGAACCGTGGATAGGAAAATCTCAAATGTAAATGGAACAATAAGATCCGTCCCATTGTAATGAACCGTGGATAGGAAAATCTCAAATGTAAAAGGAACACTAGGATCCGTCCCATTGGAATGAACCGTGGATGGGAAAATCTCAAATGTAAAAGGAATACCCGGATCCGTCCCATGGGAATGAACCGTTGGTAGGAAAATCACAAATGTAAAAGGAACACCAGGATTCATCCCATTGGAACAGACCATGGATAGGAAAATCTCAAATGTAGAGGAACACCAGGATCCGTCCCATTGGAATGAACCGTGGATAGGAAAATCTCAAATGTAAAAGAAGCACCAGGATTCCTCCCATTGGAACAAACTGTGGATAGGAAAATCTCAAATGTAAAAGGAACACCAGGATTCGTCCCATTGGAACGAACCGTGGATAGGAAAATCTCAAATGTAAAAGAACACCAAGATCTGTCCCATTGGAATGAACCGTGGATGGGATAATTCAAATGTAAACGGAACACCAGGATCCATCCCATTGGAACGAACCGTGGATAGGAAAATCTCAAATGTAAAGGAACACCAGGATCCATCCCATTGGAACGAACCGTGGATAGGAAAATCTCAAATGTAAAGGTACACCAGGATCCGTCCCATTGGAACGAAGAGTGGATAGGAAAATCTCAAATGTAAAAGAACACTAGGATCCATCCCATTGGAACGAACTATGGATGGGAAAATCTCAAATGTAAAAGGAACACCAGGATTCGTCCCATTGGAACGAACCGTGGATAGGAAAATCTCAACTGTAAAAGAACACCAAGATCTGTCCCATTGGAACGAACCGTGGATGGGATAATTCAAATGTAAACGGAACACCAGGATCCATCCCATTGGAACGAACCGTGGATAGGAAAATCTCAAATGTAAAGGAACACCAGGATCCATCCCATTGGAACAAACCGTGGTTAGGAAAATCTCAAATGTAAAGGTACACCAGGATCTGTCCCACTGGAATGAAGCGTGGATAGGAAAATCTCAAATGTAAAAGAACACTAGGATCCATCCCATTGGAACAAACTGTGGATGGGAAAATCTCAAATGTAAAAGGATCACCCGAATTCGTCCCATTGGAACGAACGGTGGATAGGAAAATCTCAAATGTAGAAGAACACTAGGATTCGTCCCATTAGAACTAACCGTGGATGAGAAAATCACAAATGTAAAAGAATATGCCACCTTTTCTGGCACAGAAGTTGTGAAGACTTCCTTCGTCCAGATTAGGGCAATAAAACGAGATACTCAGTTATTATTTGGGTGGTCCCTAGTGCTAAGACGATAGGCAAAAGAAAGTTGAGTCTGGCACTAGTCTTGCACATGTTGTCAAGGTGGCGATCTTCGTTCCGCATCAACCATGATCAATCAATCAAGATCATCTCTGGTTCTCTTGGAGCCCGAGGTTTTGGCAAAGACCATCCAGCTCAGGGCGGCACTACAGATTGTCCAGGTCTCTCCCACTTCAGCTTCATAATCTGTTGTGCAACTCTTCCCCTCTATGACTGCAAGATCTTTTGATCGCATGGAGCCACTGTGCAGGCAAGATAGTTCCTTAGTCATAGTGTAGGAGCTCAGGGGATATTTCTTGAATCGTGCTGGCATTCGCCCTTGAACGAAAGAATCTTGCTGGTAACTGAACTGCCACATCTCACGGATTGGGTGATATTCCACTCCACCAGTCAATCCTGGCAGGAAGATAAGCCACATGTCAGTTGCGTTGAAGAAAGCCTCAAAGTCATGAGAAGCCGAGGGAATAATACCCCAGACAATCTTTTGTTCTATCAGGCTTTTTAATCACTCGTACTCCTTCTGAACTGAGGTTAGCGTACACACATGGCCACTTTGACTGTAGGATTCGAAGGTTGATCGTTGCTGGAGCAGGACTTTTACACCAAGATGTGCAGCCAACCATACTTGTACAGAAGCTCCACAGCCATAAAAATGCCGGCAGCGCTGCAGTGATCAGTCTAGCGCCCGATAAGTTTCTGCTAGGATGACCAGAGCCAGATCTATCTTCCGGGTGGAAACTACTAAAGCAATCTTAGGGACTTCAATACCCACAACCATCCGACCATGGCTGAAGATTAGCTCTCCAATGAAGCGGACAACAAAGCCTTTCAACCTTAGCTCGTCACCTCGGGAGGCACGCATTCCATCCACTTTGTCAAAGTAAGCTAACTTCAGCATATGAGAAAGTCTGTCTGTACAAATGAGCTGACGACCACAATCACTGGTTGATAGGCCAGTTAGCTCACTCAAGAATGAAGAATACCCATCATGCCGCATAAAGATGGTGGGTCCCATGAACTTCTGTAGACAACATATTCTGTGGATCTCCTCTAGGGTTGGGGTCAGTTTGATTCTCCCAAAATGGAATACGTGATGATCCGTCTTCCAGAATCGGGCAGCTGCACACAGAATGTAACGGAAAACCTCCACCTTTGTGATATCAAGAAGCTTTGTAGAGATTCCCCAAATCCGCAGCTTGTCACGATCACTTTTAGTTAACTATTTGATCTAAGCCTGGAGAACATCTGAGCACTGTGTGGGTACAACCATTGTGGGGTAACACATGATCTGTAAATGTAGACACCCCGATTTTGAGGTGACCCAGAGATGAGTTATCCGCATGTTGCTTTGGATGTGATCAGCCCTTGAACCGAGCCCTAAACCCATTAGCCAGAGCCCCAATCAAAATATCTGAGCAGGGTTGGCGCACCAACCAGGCGCACCAACCAGGTGCACCAAGTAGGCGCACATCACTGG
>JAMKQA010027657.1:0-15479 GCA_024699735.1 Posidonia australis
GAGAGGGCTCGGGGGTCCAGGAGACTTCCTGGATTGCCCCCCCCCCCCCCACCTCTATCGCCAGAAAACGACGACGACGGGGCACGGAGGAGCTTCTCCGATCAGGGGATCACTCTGGATCCCCTAGGATTGCTCCAGGAAAGGGGAGAGAGACCTAGGGATACATGAATTAAAAGCTGGAAGAGTCCAGAATGGCGTACCTGGCTTGGAGGACCTCTGCGCCTCGTCGGAGCTCTGGAACGACGGCCTTCCTCCTCCACGACAGCTCTCGCTCTGGAATTCTCTTCTTCTCGCTCTCAGTTTTCTCTCTCGAATGGTCTAGCCTCTGTCTCTCCCAAAAAAAAAGCTCTAGCTCTCTGCCACCTCTCCTCCTTTTATAGGTAGAGAACCCAACACCCAACCCGTAACCAAAACCAACTCCCTAACAGAACGCTAACTAACCAGCTAAACTAACTACACGACCACCTCTCTAACAGACCTAACCGATCACTAACTAATGTCCCCTAGCTGCTTCCTTGATCGCCGACAGCAACCAACGGCGATCTTGGCCCCCTCCGGCGACTGATCTGGTGGCTGGGGAGGCTTGGGCAATTCCCTAGATCAACGGTGAGATGGGCTGGGGCTGAGCTCAGTGAGGAAGAGCGATTGAGCTGGATTCATGAAGAGAAAATAGGTTCAATGGGGAAGTAGGAAGAAGGGTGTAATATTTGTATTTTTGGATAAAAATTAATAAGTGGAGATGATAATGAATATGGAGAGGATGTAATAAGATGTTGAGTTGGAGGAGAAAAGTTAAATTGTTTATGATGGGCCTTCATGGGCTTTGGGACCAAAGTCGGCTCAAATAGGGTTTAATGGGCCTATGTGGGCCTTCATGAGCCTAAATGGCTTCAATTAGGGTTAGAGCTCATCCACCACATCTCCATCCTGCAAAATTGGAAAAATTGAGGTGTCTACAGCGTGACAATAACATTTTGAGCTTAGAGGACAATTTAAAGAAGATTTACAGGAAAGCCCCTACTATTTCCTAAATTGCAAGAAGGTCCTCATTTTTAGAACTCGACAGTTTGAGGTAAAATTACCATAATGTCCTTGTCAACCGACCCCAAGGTCGATGGCACTCCGACTACCGACCAGAGCCTACCAGGAGTCCCTTCGTCCTCGATTAAGCCCAAGGGCACCCCAGGATCATGTCGTCAATTTACAGTGGATTCCGCCTTGACTAGGAAAATTACTATTTTGCCCCTATCAATGTGTAGAGGAATTTTGAGCCCCATCCACCTGCTAAAGGCTCTCACATATCCTATGACAGTTTGTAAAGACATCCTTCGAAGCAGAGTCAATTATATACATAATTTAGTGAGATCAGGTGAAATTATAGATTTACCCCTACCTTGCCGAAAGTTCAGGGAACACCCAGGAAGAAACAGTGTCAGACTGACAACAGCAATCACTCTTATTATCTCCTTTCTTTGTCGGCCCGGTAAATCCGATAACTTGTCAACTCTCCCTTTTCTGTCCGCTCCTAGCCGACCTGTTTGTACACCGATAGTGACTAGGTTCCATCCTTCTTTCTTTGTCGGCCCGGCAAGTCCGATAACTTGTCAGCTCTCCCCTTGTCCGCTCTTAGCCAACCTGTCTGTACACCGACAGCGACTAGGTTTTATCCTGTCAGCTGCTAGCTGACCTGTCTGTACACCGACAGTGACTAGGTTCTATCCTGTCAACTCCTAGCCGACCTGTTTGTACATTGGCAGTGACTAGGTTCTATCCTATCAGCTCTTAGCCGACCTGTCTGTACACTGACAGCGACTAGGTTCTATCTTATTCCTTTATTCTTTTGTCGGCCCAACAAGTCTGATATCTTGTCGTATCCCCCTCCTATATCCCCGTTCAGGCAGATAGGATCAAGGATGTCCCTCTCTTTTGGGCCGATACCCCAAACTACTCGGATGACCTTCGTTACCAGTCACCTTCCGGTTGGCAACCCGTCAGTCTTGCCACGCCCCTCTTCTCCTCAGGCTGATAACTGAAACTGTCCGGCGATGAGTCCGTCAACTCATCAAGCATCATAGTATTCATTCGCATCTGTACATACCAACTAGCATCTACACAGCACGGACATCATAGTCAGGCATACTCTACATCTTCAACATCTCATACATTAGAAATGGTCATTCATCAGCATTCACTAACAACACAACAACACTTTAGCATTTGCAACACTTACACTTGCAATAGCATTGCTCAAAATCTTGTACATACCTGCTTGGTTTCGGTGCGCGATCATTTAGCATTCCAGAGAGACAACACCTGCATTTGCATCACCACCTCGGCACGTGAGCCACGACCTTCGGTGCATCCACCGGATAAGTGGCTTATGGCCAATAGCAATGTTTCCTTCCTGTTGACTGGAACGGGGTGTCTTCTCTCAACCCTGAGTAGCGGTCTCAATTCCCTCGACCTTGCTCAGGGAGGGGCATTTGTCGACACCCTGGTTTTTTGGCCAATGTTGGCAGATGGACTCGACAGAGAGCGTAACTGAACGGCTGACCCGGACCTACCCCAATTCCCTAACCAAGCCCATAAATCTAAACCAACCCAAAACCTTGAATTACCCTTAACTCCACCCACCCACTAAGTCCAACACCTAAAAACCCAATCCGTGTGCTCTGGCACGATGACATGCGTGGCTCGATAGCACGGCGCAAGCTCGTATCAGGGCCAAGGCAGCACGATAGGTGCCGCCTGACTTGTCATTTTTGTTGTACAACCTTGTACCTCGTACGAGCGACGTCGTGCACGGAGCACTGATTTGTCCCTCGACATGCCTGACACCCTTCTAGCCTTCCACACCCTACCACCAGCCACCCATGCCCTGCACCATCCACCGCTGCACGTCACCTCTGCAGCACGCCGGCGAGCCTCTCCCTAGCAATACTGACAGCCAACTCCTTCACGCCATCAACCACCTACCACCCCAGACGACGAACCAAAAAACCCCCTTGAGCTCCCTCAGTCAGGACATCGCCATTTTCGCTAAGGAGAACCCAGAGAAACCATAGAGCAGGCTCATTGGAGAAAGAGAGAACCCAACTCCCAAACCATGAGGGGCCACCTTCTTCCGCCTCCTACCAGCGTCCCGAACTCCTCCTTAGAGTCCCCAACCATTCCCGTATCACCCACAGCCACTATGGTCAATGCCTTGCCTCCTCGCTGGAGTTCCCTCATTTGCCAATGCCGGCGACACATCTCTAGCCACCCATAGGTATAGCTCTTCCCACAGGACCATCGTTGAAACGTCTAGCACCGTATTTGCATCTTTCCAACTTGGTTTATTTTGTGTTTGTTCCCCTTTGTGCATCCCATCATTCTCACTGTCAGCGGACACCAATCATCGACGTGTGGCCATCTCGGCCCTTGAGCGCTTGGTGCAGACGTCGAATGACCCCTCTCCCTCCTTCTTCATTCCCCAGGGCGACCGAGTCGACCTCCTTAATCGAAAACCTCCTGTGGAGGCTCATCGGAAGAAGGTCGGCATTGACGTCGGTGACGGGGATGGGGAAGAGAGCTTATGACTTTCCGATATTTTCCTGGCATTGTCATCCATTCATGGTGACCCCCCCAAGCTCCCAAACGACCCTCGTCGTCTAGTGATGCCCACCTTCCAGGGAGGAGGCAATGAAGGAGGAAGGCTTGGCCTTTGTTCCAGCGGCACGCCCTCATAGCGCGCCACCCATGCATGTATTGGGCAAGGTCTACAGAGGGTCAGGTCTGACCAAGCCAAAGCCTAACCTCCCCTAGCTAGGTCAGTCTTGCATGTTTGTTGCTTTAGCATGGTTTTACTATCTGATTTTCTCTCACCCCATGGTTTACTTGATGTTCCTCGATGTAGTGGCTTTTGTTTGATTCTTGGCTCATCTATGAGTCCCAGCCTGATAGACTTTCCACGTATCTTAATACTCATTTACATTGCATTTCTTGTGTGCCTGGGATCAGACCATGATGGCAAATAGCCAAGGCACTTCTGGGTGGTGCGTCGTGGTTGCACGAATAGCCCGCACGTAGCACATGCGCGTGTCATCCATGGGTGAAATCTGGCACAGCTTAGCCTTTGGTCTCGTCACGCTTGCACCCTTTTCTTTTGTTTTATGTTCCCTGTTTTGATTGCGCTTATTTTTAGCTTGACATGTCCCTTTATCCATACAATTTATTTTTTCTTGCATCATCTATATTGTCCCATTAGTTGGCATCCAAGTGCCCACATTTCCATGCACGCGAGCGAGATTCCGAGAAAGACCGATTCGTCAGGTATATGGGGATGTCTAACACCTTTCTCGTACGTAATAGGAGTCCTTACCCTTTCTCCAGTTCTCATGATCCGTGTGTTGAATCCATTTGGCATGAGTCATCTACTATTTTGCATCCAATTTCAAGTTTTGGTTTTCAATACTGTTTTCCTTGTCTTCCCGTTCTGAATAGAATAAGTGGTGACTCCTTGTTTTATCCCTTTATTGTGTTTTTCGATGTTTTTGAGCCGTCTCCTCATCCTTAGATTTGCCAGATTCGTCATGGCCCTATCGGTTCCCGTGCGGTCCCGATCGCACGGGAGTGTGGTTCCCCTCCGTCGGCATGATCACAGTCTCTGATCTGGTTGTGTTCTTGAGGAACATGAGCCAACAGGTGCCTTACACTTTAGCAGTAGAACTTAGAGTTCTTGGCATAGTTTTGTGTAACCAAGAAACCTAAGCACCCAGTCAACCTTTAGGAATGGGAAATGCCTCTAGGATCGTGAGCTGCTTGCGTAGGGTGAGGTTTGCGTGTTGTGCGGTCCCTTCTAGGTTATCTTGATCCCAGATGGTGCCTTGGCTTGTCCCTGTTTTAAGCAGAGTTTTGGGGAATATGATGTTAAATGGCTTTCAAATGGTTTTGGAAAAATGCATGTTTTGGGAATGGTATTCCCAATGTTTTGAAAGGTTTTCTAGGGACCAAGATATCTAAGATCTTAGTCGACTTCTAGGGATGGGTGATACCTCTAGAGTCGTGAGCTGTTGCTTAGGGGGGTTTGTGCATCCAGAAAGTAAAGGAAATGATTTGGCAGGAATTTCATTTCCTGTTGACCATACAAAATAAGGGTGTTTGTGCACTTAACTAGAAATGATTTTAAAGGAAACTCAATTCCTTTACTTTCCAGAGTATATAAATCCCAATGCTTTTCATTTCCCCTCCCCCTATGGAATTTCACCTGATTTCCACCTACACCCCAATCTCCCTCCTCCTCTCGCGAAAACCCCTCTCCCACCATCCTCCGCCTCCCCGCTGTCCTCCTCCACCCCCTCCTCACCATCCAGATCCCCCTCCTCCTCCCTATCGTGCTCCAGCTTCAGTCAAGTCAGTGTCTTACCCTGCCAAGCCCTAGGTCTCGTCCGATGCGGTGGCGACGGTGGATGAACCAGATTCCAAGTCGGAGAGGACGCAGCAGACCGTGAGGACTCTGCCAGAGAGTGGGACTCATGTTTGGACTCGGGAAGAGGTGAGGTATGTGAGGGACGCGGCTGGTGTGTCCCCTGTTTCGTATCCGAGTAAGGTTGCGCCTTTGCCGGAGGACAGAGGGGCTGAGTTGTTGGAGGTGGGGCAAGGAAAGGGGGAGGGGAAGGGTGGGCAGGGGTTGTTGGAGAATCTCCTTGATCCCCTCAACAAGGAGCAACTCATCGACCTGCTCTTTGTTGCCGTCGAAGCCCACGCCGATGTGATGGAGGAGGTGCGTAGGGTCGCGGATGCGGACCCCATCCACCAGAAGGTCTTCGTCCACGGCCTCGGGTGGGACACGACGGCAGAGACCGTGGTGTTAGCGTTCAGGGAGCACGGGGAGATCGAGGACTGCAACCTGGTGGTGGACAAGGCCACAGGGAAGTCGAAAGGTTACGCCTTTATACTGTTCAAGAGCAGGGCTGGGGAGCGGAGGGCGATCAGCGAGCCACAGAAGAAGATTGTCCAAAGGATGACAGCTTGTCAAATGGCATCGCTAGGGCCCGTTTGTCCGCCTCCGCCTCTGGTGTCGGAGTACACGCAGTGGAAGATCTTCGTGAGAAATGTCGAGGAGATCTCCGCGAAATTCAATTTCCTTACTTTCCTGAGGATGCACAAATAACAAGTTTCAGAGTCAACAGGAAATCAATTTCCTTTACTTTCCAATTCCAGGTAATTCCTGTTGACTCTGGAATTCCAATTCTTAGCAATTCCTATCAAATTTTGTGCACAAACAGGCCCTTAGAGTGAGATTCGAGTGCTTTATGTTTTGCACGGTGTTGGGATCAAAGGCTTTACTAGACGGGAATGAATAGTGATTCAATGAGTAATTATCCAATTTTAAGGCTTGTTTGGTGATTTATACAATTTCAATCTATTAACAAGTAAACAAGCTAAAATGAAGAATCTAGATATCAAACTAAAGCATACAAAGAAAGGAGATAAGAGACAATGAATACGAACTCAATTATTTATAGTGGTTCAACATCCCTAGTCTAGTCCACTCCTCGAGAAAATCCTTCGAGAGTTACCTTAAACCTGATCTTGTTCTAAGCTAAGATTGTACTGTATAGCCTTAACGAATCCTCGCCAAACTTTAAAAAAATCGCGACTCGCTTCTCACAACCGGAGAAGAACTTTTACACTTGGATTTTACAACTCTTTTTCTATAATCTCCTAAACTCAATTTGACTAAATGGATGGATGGAAATGGAGCTCTTCTTGTCGTGGGAGTATTTCTAACAAAATAGGAGTGGAATGTTTAGGAACTTATGTAGCTTGAAGCTCTATATGTATAGGAAGTATTGGTGTGTGTTTAGATGAAGAATGGGGGCAAATTTATAAGAAAACAAAGGTACAAGAATGAGTCTAACGTCTCTTTAACGGTCACAGGTTCGGTATGCTGAAATAATTCGGTATGTTGATTTAACTCTGATTTTTGCAACGATCGAATAATTTGGTAGACTAGTGAATTTTGGTATGCAATTTTTGGTCATTTTTAGGATTTTATTTAATCAACCTAATTTCAGTATATTGGGTAATTTTGTATACCGAAATGTCCTATTTTAACTCAATAATAGGTATGATCTATGAATGATGAGTTTTAGGGCTAAGGTTATTTTCTTAAGGTACTATAGGGGTATTTGAGAGACTTTAACAAGATTCTAGAATACAACATATTACAATTACATGACACTTGATTACAATAAACACTTGATCTTCAATCTTCAATAATCTTCACTTGATTTTGCACATGTGGTCCTTCTTTGTCCTTGAGAACTCTTCATGGACCTATTAAGAAAGTTAGTTCACAAACATGTTTTGTTATCATCAAAATCGAGAGCCAGCTAAAAAGTCAATACATGAGACCAAGAAACTGATGCACTTGGCCGACCTTCAGGGATGAATAATTCTCCTAGGGTCGTGAGTCGCTTGCCTAGGTTGAGGTTCATGTGGCTTTGCTAAGTTTGTGGGTTGTAGTTTGGAGTATCGTCCAGGTGTGGAGGTATGACACTCTTGTAGTCTCAGGTACCAAGGTGAGGATGGCGAGAGGGTGTATCCTATGGTGTTGTCCTTAGAGAGGATGACTTGTCTAGATGAGGTGAGCAGCTTTCTCAGGTGGGGTTAGCTTTTGAGGGTCCTACAAGTGACGGGACTTTAGGACGCTCAAACTCCTCCATAGGGTGGTTATCCGTGACAGTGCAGTACACTTCGATGGCTGTTTGTGGCCAATGTTGACTATTTGACATTGGGTAATTCGACACACTATTGCTGGTGGTTGTGGTGTTACACCCATGTGGCGAGGTGCTTTGCGCCAGAGTGGTGTTGTTTGAGGTGGTTGCGCTAGAGTGGCGTTGTGGTTTTGTTGTGCCCACGTTCAGAGAATCAAGCTCTAATCTCAAGGAGACCATGGTGTTGCACTAGTGTGGTATTGTATTTTAGAGTAATGGCTTCGTGGCTTTGGTGCCTTTGCTTTGGTCCAGAGGGGACCATGTGTAGAGTAGAGGGTTTGTGGCTTGCATTTTGTGGTTGCTATAGGTGTACTGTCTGTAATTGTGAGCATTCAGACACCACTAGTTGTCTGATTCGTGCAGAGAGTGGCTATCTTGAGCATGCATAAAGAATTTTAAAAGAGCATGCATCTAGTTTCAAAAGGAAAAGAAAAGAAAGATTTTAAAGAAATGATTTCCGAGATTTTGCTGATTGCTGGGCAATGAAGCGTTGTCCTCTTGTGGTATTGCAGCATCTAAGTGAGATGCCTATGTTTAGTTACCCCCGATATGATTTGCTGAGTTGCTAGGTAAGGTGTGTATTTGGTGACCATTTTGAGTGGTCACGTCACTCAAGCGTGCTTTGCTTTTTGTGTATTTCCATAGGTATAGGATGGAAGTTGGTTTTCAACTAGTGTACATGGGAGGAGTTATGCAGCTATACATCAAGGATTGTGGTGAGTTTGTAGTTTAATTTATTTCAATTATTTATTTCTACTGAGTGTACTTTGGGTTAATTACATAATTAGTGTAACTGTTAAAGAATAATAATGAAAAAAAAATGAAAAATGTAGCTTAGTTTAAGAGGTAGCGACTTGAGGGTAGTTACAATCTTCCCTTGATTAATACAAGTCAAAATTATAATAATTACAAAGTAAGGTCTTGGAAACGCCTCAGTCCTATCTTTTGGATTAGCTTCTTGAATGTAATTGTAGGGAGTGACCTTGTGAATAGATTTGCTAGATTCTCGCTTCATCGGATTTACTTGATGTTAATTTCACCATTCTTTTGGAGTTCATGTATATAGAAGAATTTCAACGAGATGTGTTTTGTCTTGTTACTTTTAATGAAGCCTCCCTGAAACCATGTTATGCATGCAGCATTGTCCTTTTGTATTATTGTTGGATTTTCTTTAGAAGTCTTTAGTTTGCTTATACTTTGGATATGTTGTATAACTTGTCCAAACTAGAAGTATTCCCAACTTACCTTGTGAATAACAATTATTTCAGAATGATTGGATGAAGTTGTTACCACTATTTGTTTTACTAATCTCCATGAGATAGTTGTATCACTATATGTGAAAATATATCTTGTTTGTGATCTACCTTTGTGAGGGTCAAACAAATATCATACACATGCATAGCTAGTAAGTGGTAAAGAGGATTCTTTTAGATAAAATAGTTTCATGTCGATTGTCCATTAGAGATACCATAATATATGCTCAACTCTTTTCCGATGTCATTCAGTGGGAGTGGAACTATATCTAATTAATAGATTCTATGCAAATGCAATGCCGAGTTGTGTGTAAGTTTTTCAAATATGCAAGTGCACCAATTGCACTTAGATATGGGACTTTGGGCCCTAAAATCACTTTCCCCTCTTTTGGAGGAAAAAAGGAATCCTTCTTCACATCTAGTGTTCTGACAACAATGAGTGTGCTTAGTAGATGACACATTTCCATGTGAAAATTCTTCAAGATTTTACTTATATATGTCAATTGATGTATTAGTATACCATGTGACAAGTGTTTGATTTGTAGGCTTAGACAAAATTTAGTTTTACTGAGATCTTTCATCTCAAATTCTGAAGTCAATAGGATTGCAGTCTTATTGATCTCTTTAGGAGTTCCAATTATATTTACATAATTGACATATACGACTATGAGTACAAAGTCCGTACTCGATGCTCATATTTATATGCATAGGTTAATTTCATTATTTTGGAATCCTTGTTTCTGAAGGTATTCATTTAATTTATTATATCACATACATCCAAAATTGTTTCAAACCATGTAACGACTTTTGTACCTTAAGAAAGTAAATGCTTTTGGTCTTGCTCAACGATTTCTTTGGTAATTTAAAACCATTGGGGAGTTTCATATATATTTTTTATTTAATTCCCCATAAAGATATGTTGTTATCACATCCACTAGATGTATATCTAGGTTTGTGGAAGCTACAAATTAAGAATATAAAGGTAATTGCATCCATGATTGGGGAGTATATCTTTTTATAATCGACTCCTGCTCTTTGCAAAAAGCCTTGGGCTAAAAGCTTTGCTTTGTAGTGCACAATTTTATTCTTTTCATTTTTTTTTACAAACGAACACCCATTTATATTCTACAAAAGTAACATCATTTGGTGTTTGGGCTAATGGTCTAAAAACTTTGCATTTTGTAAGTGACTTTAACTCGACTTGTATTTTTCTTTTCCACATTGGCCAATTATTTCATCGTTTACATTCGACAACATTTTGTGGTTATATTTCAGCATCACTACTGGTGACAAGTAGAATAATTTTATATGTAAAGATATTATCGACAATTACTTGATTTCTATCTAACACTTCTACTGTATATACATAATATATTGTTGTCTCGATATTTATAGGAGACACCTCTTCTAGAGGTTCATTATGCGAGAAATGGTTAGATAAGAGCTCATTTTCCTGTTTAATTTGAAACAATGCTGTTAGAGTGTTTGGTGCTTTTCTCTTTTGAGGTATTTTATCTTTTACATCGAGCGATCTACCATGTTTTAAATGTTGGCTAGACACTTCAACTGTTGGGATTGCATTTTATCCTTTAGGAACATTAATCCTTGCTAGCGTATTTGCAGCATTGATGTAGGATTTGATATTCTTCTAATTGTTTGTAAATGCATTAAATAATTTGTGAACAACTAATAAGAAGTGTAAAATCTATTGAATTTCTTGTTCACATTGCTTTGTACGCGAATCAAAATGTGATAGTTGGAGATTTTTTTCATGTAATTGATTGTTGTACTTCAGGTGACGCTTTTGTTTCTTCCATTTTAGAGAAGAGAAACTCATTAAATTGACAATCTTCAAAATGTGCTTTGAATAAATCCCTAGTAAGGAGTTCAATATATCTAATGATTGATGAAGAATCAAATCCAATAGGGACGCTAAGTTTAAATTGAGGTCCCATCTTTTCCCTTTGTGGTGGTACAATTGAAACATAAATGGCACAATCGAAAATCGATAAATAGAACATGTTTAGGGATTGACCATGAGCAAGTTATATTGGTGAAAAGATTACAAATACTTGATGTTTTTATCTAATACTTGATGCATCTGATTTAGTTTAATTTGTGTGTTTTTATCTAATACTTGATGTTCTATGGTGCATTGGATATAGATTATGCTTGTTAGAATAAAAATCATTATGTTAAAATATTTAGATTAGGAAGAGAGATAGATAGTGGATTTAATCATATATCTTGTATTTACATAAATGGATTCGAAAACCTTAGTTCTCTTTTTTTTTGAAATTTCCTTAAGTGTTTAAAATCAACTCTTAAATCAGATATTTGTATCATCTTCTTCACCTATCGTTTACTGACAAATAATCTTTACTATATTACTTGATTCTTTATAAGATCGACCCGTACTTGTATACATAATACATAGTACGTCATGCACTTACGGTTATTTAAAATTCTCATCAATAAGGTATTCCATTTTTAGGTGTTCATGAAGGTGGTAGTGTATGAAAATCATCGTCTTTGCCTTCTCTTGGGTAAAA
This sequence comes from Posidonia australis, assembly GCA_024699735.1. Lineage (NCBI taxonomy): Eukaryota > Viridiplantae > Streptophyta > Magnoliopsida > Alismatales > Posidoniaceae > Posidonia > Posidonia australis. Next base: position 11,566 of record JAMKQA010027657.1, read on the forward strand.
CATTCATTTGGTTTCACTATGGTCTCAACTAATGACTTTGTGCTAAAATAAATTTCAACATCCAATACCCATGATAAGTAATTATCCCTAGAGATGTCAAGGGCAACGAACTTAAGTTTTATCAAGTTTTTCATAATCTATTAAGTGACGGGAAAAATATTATTCAATAATCATAAAAGATTAAATTATCATGAAAATTCTAGAATTTAATCTCATATGGATGCTATAATCAAGAATTCATTATATAGTATTTCATAATCTCATAGAGAAATTGGACTAATTATGTTAAAAATAAATTTAATCATGCTAAATTATTTTATAATATGTTAAATTAAAGTGAAAAAACATGTTTCATGATAGCATAGATATCATAAAAGACAAAAACTATTACATGTAAGTTTAATTTGTCTTTAAATGTATTTTGTAAAAACTTGAATTTGAACAACTCCTGTTGGAACAGATGCTCGCAAGATGGTGCTAACAATACAGGGATATTTCTAACGTCCAGGTAGACGTTCACCAAGGGTAACCCAAGAAATAGTGGTTTTTCGAACGTTCAATGGTAGCCTCCAACATAACAGCAATTGGACAGACATCCAAGCAGATGTCTGCTGCGGTTGTCGGAGGTGATTAGGAACAACTAGAAAATGATTAACAATGGTAGGAAAACAATGAAAAACCATATAGTAAAAAAAAAAAAAAACTATTTTCTCCTATTTTCATGCACAAAGGAGGATAAAACTATTGTCTTCTCTCGTTGTTGTGTAAAAAGGATTAATCTTTGTGAAGAAACGACTCTAAAGTACTAAAAAACGTAGGAGAATAACTATCGATCAAGCCTTCTCATTCCAAGAGTGTGCTGATAATGTTTCGAAACTAGGAAAAATATAGAAAGACGTGGAGAAGATGCATGAGACTCTCTACATTATTAATAGACAAGCATAAGGATACAATGAATATAAGAAGATACTTACGACAATTACAAATATTCTATAACATTATAATTATTTTTTATCCTACAAAGAAAACTATTTTTTGAAACTCAATTGGAAAGGAGGAGGAGGAGGAGGAGAATATCATTATTAAACTATCCTTGAATATATCATCTATTAACAAAGAAAAAAAAAATGGCAGAGTACTTCTCCCAGTTGGTCAACGGTAGAAGGCAAACCTACGAACAAATCCAAGATCCCACAGATTCTTTCCCTCTCCCTCCATTTTTCAAACGTAAACCCTGAAAACCACATATAAAATCATAAACTCCTCGCCTCCTCCTCCTCCCACCTCCCATCTCTTTCACTTCTCCACCAAAAACCACCACCACCACCTTCTCTTGTTTGAGCTGCAGCAATGGCGAGGAAGAAGTCATCCCAGCGACCATCCTCGCCATCCACACCCACTTCCCCAAGGATCCCAAGAACCCCAACCGACACCGGTGCGCCACCATCTGCCCGGAAGCCCACAACCCCGGGACCGTCCCCTCTCTCCAAGGAGCCTTCCTCGGACAAGGTGGAGTCTCTCAAGGCTCTCAACGTCCTTCTCGTCAAGGAGACAGTGGAGACCCGAGAGCAGATGAAGAACCTCCAGACCCACATGGTCGAGCTCTCCGTTGACCTCGACCATTCCCTTCTCGCCGACCTCAACCGCTTGGTGGCCCTCACGGTCCTCGAGTCGGAGGCGGAGGAGAAGAGAGGGATGATCTTGAAGGAGAGGTCGGAGCTCGAGAGGCGGCTGGAGGAGGCGGAGGCGGCGCGGGGCGGCTTCGAGAGGATGCTGGAGGAAGCGGAGGGGGTCACCGGGTCGCTGAAGCGGTCGGAGGGGAAGTTGGTAGGCGACGTGAAGCGGTTGGAGGAGGAGATCTGGTTGGCAAGGAAGGAGGACGAGATGAAGACCATGAAGGCGTCGGAGCTCGAGAGGAAGAACGCGAAGCTGCTGGAGGAGGTCGGGAGGTTGAATGTGGAGCTCGCCGCCCATGTGGAGGACAAGAGGATGAGGGAGAGGCACTTCGAGGTTGCCAAGGAGGAGCTGATCGGTCGGAAAGCTGAGTTGAGGAGGAAGCTGGAGATGGTCGTGGGGGAGAGGGGCGAGCTGCTGGGCAAGAAAGGGGAACTCTGCAGCGAGATCGGGTGTATGAAGACGAAAGAGATGGAGAAGTCGATGCGGGTGTCGGAGCTCGAGAGGACGAACAGAGATTTGAAGGAAGAGATTGGGAAGATCAAGGGTGATCTCGATGGGCAAGTGGAGGAGCTTGGGGAGAAGGAGACCAGCTTCGAGGTTGAGAGGATGGTGTTCGTCGGGAAGATGGGGGAGTTGGAGAGGAAGGTCGAGGCGCTTGAGAAGGAGAGGGAGGGGATTTGGAGGAAGAACGGGAACCTCCAGGGTGAGATCGCTTCGTGGAAGAAGAAGGACGATGCGAAGTCCTTGAAGATCTCCGAGCTCGAGAGGAGGAATGAGGAGCTCTCCGACATGATCGACTTGCTGAAGGGGACTGCGGAGGTGATATCCCTAACGGTCTCCGAGCTGGAGGCGAAGAATGTGGAGTTCCGGGGCGAGATCGAGAGGCTAAACGACGAGCTCAACTTTCTTGTCGAGGACAAGGAGAAGAAGGAGACGTTGCAGAAAGTGGGGGAATTGGAGAAAAAGGTGAAGGAGAAGGGTGACGTCCAGAGGACGAACAGCAATGTGTTGAAGAAGGAAAGAGAAGTCGAACTCAACAAACATGTTCAGAAATGGAGGAGAATCGAAGAAATGGAGAAGGAGAAGAGCCTCCGGATTACGACGGAAGAAGCGTCGAGGAGAATCGAAGAAATGGAGGGGAAGGCAAAGGCGCTTGTGGAAAAAAAGGATGAGATGGAAGGCAGGAATGTGGAGCTTCGGTATGAGATCGAAAGATTAAACGTCGAGCTCAACAAACATGTTCAGAATCGGGGACAGAAGGAAGAGGAATTGGAGCAACAAATAAAGGAAATGAAGAGGAATGAGGAGGTGGTGACGAAGGAAAGGGATGGAATTCAGAAGAAGAATGGGGAGCTTCGCAATGAGATTGAGAGGCTAAAAGTTGAGCTCAAGAAGCAAATCGAGGACAAAGGTAAGAAAGAGATGAACTTCAAGGCGGAGGAACTGAAGAGGAAGATGAAAGCAGTGGCAGATGAGAAGGATGGGATGGAACAGGTGAATGCCAAGCAGGAAACAGAGATTCATCGACTACGGGAAGAGGTCGACGGACTTTCCACAACAACATCGGAGTTAAAGAAAACCACCACCAATCAAGCCGAAGAGATCAAGGTGTTGCAAGCCGACAAGCGAGATCTTCAGAAGACGGTTGATCAGCAGAAAAACTTGAGGAAGCAAATGAAGGAGCTGCACAAGGGGGGCAGGGACTCGGCAAATCAAGAGGTGCGCAAATTGAAGGAGGAGAAGGCATCAATTGAAAGCGGCCTCTCTATCGCACAGCGAGACCTCCGTAAGATGGGGGAGAAGGTGAAGGCCGCAACGACACTCTACCAACGTGCTCTGGCCATGATGAAGAGCAGTGCAAAGGTGATGCGTGGTGGCGCTACTGGTGAGATGAATGGTGTAGGGGATGAACTGAAGAGGAATGCGATGGAGGACAAGGAATTGAGGCCTTTCGTGTCAGAGCTGGAGTCTGTGAAGAAGTCTTACAAGAGCAGGGGGGATGACATGGAGAAGATGAAGAGGGAGCTCAGGGCGTTGCAGGAATTGGTGGAGGAAGCGAAGACGAAGGGAAGCTTCTGGGTTCTCATGACTTCCATCACGACTGCCATTGCTGTCTTAGCTGTTGCTGCATATGCTGCAAAGCTCCACTGATCTTTGATGTGTGAGGTTTTTATGTTCCTTTTTCGTGATCAACAAGTACTCTTTGGAAATTGAATCTTTTTTTAATGCAAACGTAC
>JAMKQA010027658.1:0-16309 GCA_024699735.1 Posidonia australis
CCGAGCCCAGTCTGCGGCCGTTTTTGCCGAGCCCGGGCCGGAGGGCCTGGACTGGTCCGATCCGTTTTCCATGTCTAGTCGTGCCAGCGGTTGTTTGGCGGCAAGAAACGAAGAAAGGAGAAGTGTCAAGTGTCGGATTCGTTTGCTCAGAGCAGGACAGCTGTGTCCATGCTGATGTTCTCCATGCTTGCCGCGTCACCGTCCTCATCTTAGCCCATGTAACGTATTTTTTGTTGGAAATATTTTAAATATATCATATAATTTTTTTGATGTTATTGCAAATATTTATTCTAGAACTTTGAGATAATAGGTAATAAACCTTACGAGACATATCTTTCTACGTAATGTGAGATTAAAAAATAGATATTCAAAGAAATGAGTGGTCGTTCAACCTTTTGCATAAATATTTTCTTCAAAATTTTAATCTTTTTCTTGTTTTGAAGCTTTAGATTATCAAATGAATTTTATTCAATATTTAGTCTTTCTTGTTATCTCACGTCGATCTAATTGATTAAGCTTAAGAAAAAGGCCTAATCTAAATGGTTAAATGAACCATTAAGTCCGACACTTTTCTTCTCAAATAATCAATTAACATCTAACTGCTGCAATTACTTAATCTAGATTTATCACTTAGAATTGTACTTTCCGTGCACTGGAGCTAGCCCACACATCGGTTATTGGAAGAACTGAGAAGAAGTCTCGTGAGGGAAGAGGAAATTGAACTTAACAGGTAAATGCATGAGATAATCTGGCATGTAAATAGATGAAGACATTAATTACTACATATTTTAATCCTTAACCGTAGAAAGATTTACAAGGTTGGGCTTCTGTAGAATAATAGAAATCTTATCATGTTATTTGCATATGGGTGATGAGTACACATGCATGTAGATTAAATCTACTAAAATCATTAATATTGATGTATAGGTCTGCCACAAAGCCATCGTTAGATTACTGTTCTTATCCTCGGTGAAGCTAGGCTTCCCTAACAACAAATACAAAGTTATTTACACGATAACCTTAAATTTTGGATCAGTTTATTTTTTGATACTAATACGGCCTCGGCCATTTTATTGAGATTCAAAGGTCGCGTACAAACGTGCCAGCGTTGGATTAAAGAATCTTTTCGAGCAATGAAGAACAGTTTATAATACAAGGCGGCTCGTGTCGCTAAGAATAGGCGTCACATCCGTACAAACACCTTATATTGCCATTCCAAGCCAATGTTTCCATGAGATTTAGCATAGAGATACTACAATAAAAACTCAGAATTACAAGAACATATGTTCTTATAATGTTTTCGTTAACTCCTCGCAATATCATCGTCAAAGGACTTTACGAGGACGCTATGAGGAAACATTGTCCTCGTAGTATAGGTCGTTACTAAATTACATTTGCAAGGAAATGACCTAGTTGTGTACACTAAAGGTTTGGCGAGGACTTTGTAAGGATATATTTCGTCGTCATGTGCTCACTATTTCCTTGTTATGAATTCACAATGTCCTTGCAAAACATTTGAGAATAAAAAAAATTAAGAGAAATAGTGAGGACATTGCGAAAGATATATTTCCTCATAATATCCTTGTTAATATGGAAAAAAAAGAAAAAAACTAGTGGAAATAGTAAAGACTATTTTCTTACAATGTCTTCGTCACTCCCTTGCAATATTCTTATTATTTCTAAACAAGAGAAAAAACTAGTAGCAACATTAATAGAAATTATTTGAAAATATCTGTTAAATTGATCTTCAAATGTAATCACAAATATACTAAATCACATATTAGACATTCATGCATTTCATAACAAAAGTACTAATTAATTAAAATTACATGAAATGGTTTAGATATCCACATAATATTCATACAATACAACACTGAATATACAATACAACATCTACTTAAAATGATACAATACAACACTGATCATAAACTCATATTCTTTTTTTAACAACTTATTTTGCTTTACATTTTGATGAAGATCTATGAATGGAATGGTTGCAAGTATACTCCTTATAATACTCCGATGGCTCAATATCACTTGACCAATCATCTCCATACTCGTCCTTCTTACAAGTGTATCCCCTAAAAATCATAGAAAATAAACTTACAATATGTTATAAATAATAATGATTATAGAATAAGGTTTAATTTAATATGATTAATGTATGTCAAGAATTTCAAAACTTAGATACAATACAAAAGTTTACATAAAACGTTACAAGTCGATCGTCAAATGTAGCAATTTCAATGCTTATTTGTGAACTTAGTTCGATATGTAAATCCTGCTTCAACTAAGAAGTCTCGATTGAGTAGGGGTAGAAGATTGAAACAAAGATCTGAAACCTGTGGTAAAAGTTGCTGTGGAAGCAATAGTAGACTCCTCTAAGTAGTGTGAATGAAGATCATCTAGGCTTTACTTTCTTGACATACTATCCACGTTCATTTCTTTTGAAATTTTTTTCTAAAGTTTCTTGTCAAATATTGAGTATTCATTGAGATTCAGTTGTCTAAATTTCTCTCGATATAGTTCAGTTTATCTATCCTTTAAAAATAAACACAAGAAGGTAATTATAGATGATAAAACTGAAGTGTATCTTAATAAGTAGACTTAATTCTATAATAACTACTACAAGAAGTATTTACAAGGATAACCCTTGCAGAAGGAGTTGATCACAGCTATTCCTCACACATGTGGGTTACAGACCGCCATTTAACTATCTTTGGTTCTTTGCTTAGTTGAATGGTTTGTAACAATTGAAACATTATTAAAAGAAATCTATTTATCTTACAACTTTATTTTTACTATGCTTTTTATCCTTACCATCTCAGTACTAATTTGATCATGACTTGTTGACAAACTTGTAGTTTGGATTTCTTACTTTTCACAATTTATCTTCCCCACTACAGACCTTCTTCGAAACTCTAGATCCATAGTAAAAACATTACAGAGTCTATTCCACCTAATTTTAATATTAAACAATAATGTATATGTTAATTCCTACATACATGATGATGTAATGAAATTCAACTTAATATAAATATTAGTTACCTCTCTGATGTACACCAAAATGGAGGAATTGCCTTGGCTACCCTTTCAATATTGTAAGGTTTCCTTTATCTTTTTCGAAACAGCTCCACCACCTAACAACCTATACACCTAAACTGCATGTGTGACCATGTGGTAGGGTAAGACACTTAAGGCTTGCAGGATGAAACCACGCACGTTGAAGGCCACAGAAGAGGCTATGTCTTCGAGTTGAATCTCAACTCGAAAACATTAAGCAAAAAAGAAAAGGATAAGGAAGGAGTTACCACCTAGTCTACTTAAAATGAGATATGAGGAAAACCATATGCAAATAATAAAGAAAGCAAGGAAACAAAAGTGTAGAACTCCAATGGCAATTGACAAAGCACACTAGGTCCTTGCGGGCAGAGAAGGGGTAAGAACTCTTGTTGTGTATAGGGAAGGAGTTAGACACTCCTATACACTCGACAACATCAGTTTCTCTTTTTCAATCACTTGTGTGTGGCAAAAGAAATAAACAGAGGCAACATAAAAGAATGTTCAAGAGACAAATGTGAGATGTCATGCAAGCACAAACAAACATGAAGGAAGAGAATCCATGTACATGAAGAACGAAGCAAGTATAGAATGCAAGTAAGTGGTGCTTTGCTTTGACTATCGAAGATGGGCCATGGGATTGCGTTTGGAATTTGCACAGGTAATCCTCGCTAGAGAATTGTGCCCACCCAACATGCCTAGTAGCTCTACTTTAACTCTGACATCTTGTGGTCATTGCACATGCTAGCAAATTCAAAATCCAATTCAAATGGAGGAACATGCGAGGGGAAACCAGAGGCAAAAGCAGGCACAACAAAGGCTAGAATGCATGGAGGTAAAAAACTCTCATAGCCCATCCTTCTTGTTCACTGCACGTTTAGGTCTTACCTCCACTTTCGTAGCAGATGGTCCAACTATAGGTGCCCCAAGGCCATGAACTCTCCTGACATGCTCTAAGGTTGACAGGGAAGGAGGAAGAAAGGAAAAAAAAAAGAGACAACAAGTCATAATGCATCATGACAAAAGTGGCTAATGAGAGTGAAGAGTCAATGAACCCATGACTCACAACAGACAAAGTTGTAGACACCTCAGTTTTGCGGTAATGTGATGAAAGACTCCTATGAAAGTGTCCAATCCAGCAGCGACAAGGTTCCACCCAATACCACACAACCTAGCGCTTAGACAACCCATGGCCCAAATAGTCAAGTTCAATCCAAAAGATCTGTAACCATGTAATGGCTCAAGCATGTATTCCAGGTGTGTTTGCAGGGTGTGGATTTCGCACATGACTATCTAGTGTGAACTACCTACGTGGTTATCCAACGTGATGCCCTAGCCCCATTTCTGCTGTAGAAGGGCATGCTCGAGTAATCACATTTGGACATGCATTGCAAGGCTTGCCATTAGTTGTTATGGATTTGAAGTTGTTGCTTGATGTGTTTAGACCATCATATCGCTTTCAAAACCCATAAAACTCAATCCAATCCTTAATAACCAAATCTCAACCAACCATCGTCAATTCGGTTAGTGTCCAACAATCAACATGCATACCCAACTCTTTTAAAGCACCAGCGTCCCAAGATGAGCTTTAGCTCTCGCTCTGTCTCACTCAGCACCCTTGCATTCCCAACAGTAGTACCCAAGTGTTCCCATATTGGCACTTGAGCACACACACACCCAATGGCTGGCTTGTGTGTTCATCGTGAGTGAGAGCTAGAAGAGCATACCCTGTGAGTGAGAGCCACCCTCCATTGCCACCTATCCATGTCCACATATCGACCTTGACAGTCCTTATGGAATGAAGATTGTCATCAGACGAGAACCATCACCAATAGCTGCTCACGCTAGAGGGACACACACAGTGTGCCAAGCATAGGTAAGCACACTTACTTAGTAGTGTAGCCTTCCTCTCCTTGCAATGGCTTCCTTCTCTCATAACTAAGTAGCATAGCCTTCCTCTCATTGCAATGGCTTCCTTCTCTCATTGCAACGGTTTCCCCCCACCACTTCGGTCACAGGAACTAGCGACTCTACTAGGGAGTTAAACACCGACTCTTGCTTTCACTTTTTTCGCTTGTTGGCTTTGTGTTTCTCTTTATCCTAGTTAGCGTATGCATGTTCCTTTTCTTTATTAGCATTATTCATGATTTAATATCTTGATTGATGCCATAGTTCATGTCTTTTGTGTGGTGGATGTTTTCATTTTACACACATATGCTATGTGACAACACATGCACATGCCATGCTCATATCTTTTGATGTGTCAGATGTTTTTCTCTTTCCACCTTTACCATGATGGCACAACACATACACATGTCATGTCTATGCCTTTTGTAAGATGAGTGATGAGTGTTGATTGTATGCCATGATTGAGTGTTTCTTTCCCTTTTCTGCACTTGCCATGTCCCTAGGATAAAAAAACTAGAGACGTGTTTGACTCTTCCCTTTGGCTTAATCAAAAACCTGCAAGTAAAAGACATTAAGCATCTTTGCATAATTGATCATATAAGGCATGCATTTTCTCCACTCCTAAGTCCTACTCAGTTTAAGAACGGCAGTTTTGGTTTTCATGTCCCTTTTCTTTAGCATGGGATGAGTTGTCGACTTGTTCCCCTTATCTAAGGTTATGTTAGTATTAGTAGAGGGTACAACCCATGTATTGATAGGGTTGAGGCTACCAATGTACCACCTGTTCACCGCCTCAACTTTGACAAGGATTTCAAATAGAGACCATTATTTGCTATCTAGAGTTGAAGGTCCATTACCCATGAGAGAGTGGAGTAGACAACCTATTTATGATACACTTAGATTATGAGAGAGTGCATACTAGAATATTCATTAGCAAGTGTCCTGCATGTTTCTTAGCTTAGGATGTCATGCCTGTTTCTTTATCTAGTTACAGGTGTGTGAGTTCCTTAGCAAGACACTTGAGCGTTCTTTTCGTGGGCCTCACCTATGACCCTCTTCTCAACCATCACCCTTCTTCTTGAATTATCTATCACTACCAAGGATAGCTCATCTCAGGTCTCACCCTTCTATTTTATGCAACCCAATTCGCATTCATTCGTGGTTTGCTATAACCCAACCGATCAATGAGCTGCTTCCCCTTGTTGTGTTGGAGGAGATGCCAACTTTGGCTTCTATCTCTCTCCCTATTGTATCCCGTGTTCACCCTCCTCCTCATGCTTACGACTTTTGTGTGCATGGGAACTCTGTGCCTGTTCCTCTGGAACATTGGTAGTCTGTGCACGGTCTAGAGCCTATCAATGATTTAGTCGTGATGACTACCACTTGGGCCTTAGAAGTACTACTTGACGCTCACCTTCCCCAAGGTCATCATATCTCGAAGGCCCAGCATACTGATGTCGTCTCTTCTCTATCGTCTTTCCCTTTTAAGTAGTCTACATTCCTACCTTCTTTGGAACTGCTCTTCTACCATTCATTCCTTTTCCTAGCTCCCCTCCTGATGAGTCCCTTGCCTTATAGGTCTAGCATTTGCTTGCTTTGGTGTAGAATCTACAAAGCATGGCTCTATCCCTAAATCCTACTCTAGTTGCCTCTATTGCAACTCCTGAAGTCTTAGGGTAGCTTACTCCAGCTTAGCTAGCTCACCATACTGCACCCCCACCCTTGTTGTCGTTGTGGCTACCTGCCCCTACCATCGCCATAGCTCCTCATTGCTTTGGTGTTGGGGGCATCCCCCTTGTCTCCTTCACATTCACAACACCTTGCACAACATCCATCTCTGTTTTTTGGTAGCCAACCCTTTGGGTTGGTGGGAGCACAATGCCTGTCACATCATTTACCTAGAGTTGTATTGGTGTAGTAGTTGCTGCTCCCCTTCCATCTTTGTTTTTTGGTAGCCAATGCTATGTGTTGATGGGAGAGCAATGCCCATCACATCCCTTTCCTGGAGTTGTATCGATGAAGCAATTGTTGCTCCCCTATTCCTCATCTTTCACTACACAGCGTATTACTAGCCCATCTCTTGTGAATCAACAATATTAGACCCCTACATGCATCCCAACCTACATGCCATCTTTGCATGGGTATGCTAGTCACCATGCCTTGGCACTAGGAGGCATGATAGTGGGTAGGTCAGAGCATGTCAATGCGACCCATATGGCATACCCTAGCTACACTAGCCTCGACAACAGCAACACTTGATGCCTTCCTCACTAAGATCGGTGATTTGAAAAGAGCACTACACATAGTGTAGGGCTGGGACCATTAGTCTTACCAATTCTGGGAACTTTGTTGCTTCTCCGAGGTGACACTCTCACCCAACTTCCACATCTCGAACTTTGAGAAGTACAATGGTAGATGCTACCTAATTGCACACTTGAGCGCATACTGTGGAGACCTTGTACAGCTTTAGGCTGATGAGAGGTTACTAATCTGATTATTCTAGAAAAGCTTGATAGCGCTCGTGCTCATGTGGTTCACTTCCTTTGACATGGAAACCATCAAGACATGGGAGCACCTTAGCCAAGCTTTCTTGGGTCAGTATTCCTTTAACTTAGATATGATTCCCAAGTGGGAGGATCTAGCCACCACTAGGCAAAAGCCCCATGAGATATTCAAAGAGTATGTCTGCCAATGGTGTGCCCTAGCATTGCAAGTTAGGGATAGGTCGTTCGATGAGGAGTCTATCGAAATGATTGGTAAGGTTGTGTAGCCAGCCACTAGGGCCTGTGGATATGGATTTGGGGGTTGATGAAGATCGTCGCCGTGTCTACTCACTTCGACGGCCTTTGTGATCACCACTTGTCCTTTGCTGAAGTCGACTGACAAGATGCCTACGAGAGATGGTGGTTATGGTTGTGTGGGTTCTCGATTCACTGGATCGGCTGTAGGATGCTGGCTAGCAGCTTCCTCATGCAATGTAGTATCCTTCCATTCAAAATAAATAAGAAAAACAAAGAAATCTAGATTAGTCTAAGTGCAGTAAACAGTAATAGAAATGTAACGTCAAAAATAAGGAAAACAAAGAAATCTAGATTAGTCTAAGTGTAGTAAACAGTAATAGAAATGTAACACCTTCGCGTTACACAACAGTATAGAAACTACCCAATTAAATAATTAATTCTGAAAATAATTAAAGCTTTCCTACCCAGACCTGTGTGTGGCTATGTGACTTTGAGAAGCACACCAAAGTAAGACTGCACCTCCAACTATGTACCTGAAACAAATACAGATAAAACATGCATGAGTGATGTCAATGTCACCTAGTACACACCTTAAAATCCGAAATCGATGGAAAACCCCTAAAACTAAAAGTGGTACAAACTGAAAAGCCAACTACGAAAATATTCAAAAATCCAATTTCAAATCATACCTTTTTCAAAACATTTTTTTCTTTCATTTATTTGAAATTCTATGCATCTTTGCAAATTCTTCTAATGCATTCTCAAAAGGCAAATTCCTCAACTAGAGTTTAGCCAAAACACGATTTAATTCATAGCTCAAGTCACAATAAAACCACGGTTGGAAACTAGCTAAAAACTCAAGTCTCAGCTTAGTTAGAATCGAGTTCAAAACTACAAGTCAAAACACAGCTAGATTCTAGTTCAAACTACACACTCACACTGTCTCAGCAAAACTGGTTGTATTACCCTAGTCACAGGTAATGGACCTGACCACAAGCAGTTGGCGAGGCTCCACCCCCATCCACACTGCAGTACCGCAGTGAACCACCCCACATAGGAGTTCAACCACCCTTGTCGCAACCTCAAAGTAATGTGCCTTTTTGGTACAAGCACGGAATGCGTCCTCACGATGCCCTAGGATGTCCTCATACCTAGGGACTCCAACCCTAGGCTTGACCAACACCTGAACTGAGGGAATTCTGGGTTTATCATTTCCTAGGCCCTACAGTACTACAACATCACACAGTCACGAGGTTCACTCCTCGGACCAACTCGGCAACCACAGTCTACGACCCGTCGCTGACTACTAAGAGGTCTCACTACCCTTTGTTGGTATAGCCAATCAGCCTCTATGTGGTTCCTACAAAACTCGACAATCTCTTTTAAAACAGATGCATTTCTTTAAAAAGCCTCATTAAAATTGATTCTCAACAAAACTTTTTATCACTTATCAAAACCCCATTTTCTCTTAATTTAATCATTTATGGGTTCATCGTCACCTTTTAAGCATTTCCTTATTTATCTTTAGGAAATCATCATTACCACACTTTTTTCCATATTTTATTTACACAACCATGGTTCTTAATAACCATTGTCCCTTGTATTTAATCATTTATGGGTCCACATGCATTAACAGGATTTATTCACATTTATATTAAAACACAGTTACTGAAAACAACGGTTGAGTCACTGAATAGGCCAGATTCACTAACCATTTCTACCAATTAAACTCGCCACTAGGATTTGCTGGCTATTGTGACTATGCCGGTGGAACCCTGCATGGATCTCCCCTACCGGGTGCGTGGAAGCACTCGTGGAGTCTCGATACGGTCACGACGAAGATGGTGAATCCGGAGAAGAAGACTAGATTCGGAGACACCAAGGGAAGATGAGAAAGGAGTCGCCACTTAGTCTTTTAATGGAAAAACGAGGAAAACCAAACACACAGAAAAACCATGAAGCAAACAAGATGCAAAAAAACATGTATGCTTCGTGCCTAATGGATATGATGCACAAAATGAATATGGGCTAGAGAAAGGGTAAGGATTTTGGTTACGCATGGGGAAGGGGTTAGGCACCCCCATGCGCCTAAGAAAACTCTGTCTTTCTAGGTTTCCTACTTGTCAATGGTCTAATGGGTGTGTGCTTGCTTATTCTAAATGCGTAGGCTAAAGATGACTAAAAACATGCCAAATCAAAGAGAAAAATGAAATAAAGGGAAAAAGTTAATTCGAAAGTCAAATGTAGGCATTGAGAACGCCGCTTTACTGTACGCCCTTGGACGATGAGGAAAATCATGAAAATCGAGAAATTCTTGGAAAGCGTCTCGCGAATCAGCGAAAATTGGAATAAATCCGAGAAAATCAAAATGGGAAAATAATCCTCATTTGGGACAATGTCGGCTATGATAAGCCTTTTACTGTACGCCCTCGGGCGATGGAAAGCCAAATCAAATCTAAAGATGTGAAAATCGGAAAGAATCTGGGAGACGGTGAGAAAACCAAGCTCGAAAAGAGTCAGCAATGCGTGTGCATGTAAGGAAGAAAAGGCTAGAAAACTTGCATGAAAAGATGTGACAAAATATGCAAAATGCCAGTGAGAGTGTAAAAATGTGAATTCCAAGGGCCTTTGTGCAAAAAACCCAAAATTTGAATAAAAACTAAAATTCTAAAGCCGAAATCATCAAAAATACATAGAAAAACATATTATATGCAATTATGAAGAAATCTGAGGTCAAATGTGCAAATATGTGCATTTCTGGCCAAATTGGTGTTTCCTAGGGGTTAGAATGCAATTCTGCCACTAAAATATGCATTTAAAGCAATTCAGTGGAAATTCGGGGTAAAATATGCAAGAAAAAGATGCATGAAAGGTTCAGGGGCAATTCAGTAAATTCACCCTAGAAAACAGGCATTCAGTGTGAAATCTGTAAAGTATAGGGGCTAAAATGCAATTTACATGGAGAAATATGCATTCAGAAAGGTTTCAAAAAAGTTCAGGGTCCTTTATGCAAAAATATTGGATTGAAATGCATGAAAAGAAACTCTAGGGGTTTTTTGTTAAACTTTTAAACCTAGAAAACATTATTTTGAATACTCAGGGAGCATAATGCAATATTTTCAGTTAAAACTTTATTCAAACGATTTATGAAAAATGATTCAGGACCTAAATGCAAGAAAAGGACCTATTTGCAATAAAGGAAAGGATCTAAGTGTAATAGATCAGAAATTTTAGAAGTTTATTAAAATAAAAAATGTTTTTTAATTTTTTCAAAGAAAATGACAATGACGGTCGTCGGAAAGGCAATCAGAGGCTTTCCCGTGGCCTGATCTCAGGTTAGACCCCATGGGACGCAAGAAGAAGAAGAGGGGAGAAGATCCAACGGCCTGGATCGAGGTTCCAATGGTGGGAGTGGGCCTCCCACCTACCTCGCCGTCGAGGCACTTCGGCGACGACGTCGGGGAAGAAGGAAGATTGCTGGAGCTACGGCGTGGTGATCTGGAGGTCGTGGAGGCTTCGGGGCATCGAGAGGAGCCTTCTTCTTCTTCCAGAAGCGAGTATGGTGGATGATGACGCGGAGGGGAGCTCCGCCTGCCGTCAACATCTTTTCCTCCAGCGAGCGAGGTGACGGGTGTGTTCCAGAGGTCGTGGCGTAGATCTAAAGGCTCGGGAGTACTGGGGGCATGCCATGGAAGCTTTTTGGAGGCTCAAAGCGGCGCGAAGTGGCTGGAGGCATGCGTTCCTATTCTAGCTCCAATCATCTTCTCCTATGACGGCAAAACGTCACGATTCCGGTGATCCTCTGGTGGAGACCTCCACAGCGATCGGAATGGGAATTGGAGGGGCGGAAAAGCAAGAGGTAGGAGGAGAGATAGACTTAGGGTTCTAGGACCAGGGACAAGCCCTAGACCAGCACCCCCACCTATATCGCTGGAAAACGGTGACAACGAGGTTCGGGGAGCGATTTCGACCAGAGGAGGCCTCTGGCTTAATTGGAAACGATCCAGAAAGACTAAGGAAGCTCTAGGAAACTGAATTCGAAGCTAAATGAGGTTGGAGGAGGGCGTACCTGGCCTGACGACGCGTGTCTTCTCCGCAGCTCACCGGAAGTGGCCTAAATTCTCCACTTCTCACCTCTGCGAGCCCCCTCTCTTTCTGGAATTCTCCCTCGCTCTAGAATTCTCAGTTTTTCTCTTGCCAAAAGAAGAAGACCTCCAAACCTCTGCCTCTGCTGCTCCTTTTATAGGTGGAAAACCTCCAACGACCCACTGTAACAACCCACTCACTCTCTAACAGACCTAATAGCCTAACTACCTAACTACCTCATTAACGAACTAACCACTCCCCTATCGGACTAACAGCCCCAACTGCTGTCTCCAAGTTGTCTCCTTGCTCGCCGACAGAGATCAACGATGACTCTTGTTAATCCGGCGGCCCTGGTTCGTGGAGAGCTCAAGCTCAAGGAGTATGGCTGCTTGTTAGTGAGCTTGGATGAGTGGCTCAGTGGCTGGTTCGTGTGGTGTTGGCTCGAATCAGTAAAGGAAAAAGATGGGTTTATAAGTTGAAGGAAAAAAATGTAAATGGAGAGGAGGAGATGGGTTGTTGGGTTGGAAAAGAAGAAAATGGGCTGAATTGTTGCATTGTGGACCTTATGGGCCTAATTAGGCTTGATGGACCTAAGTAGGCTTCCATGGGCCTAAATGGGCATAAGTGGGCCTAATTGGGCTTAATGGGCCTCAGGTGAATTGCTTGGGCTCAATGGAATTAAATGGGCCTTCATGGGCTTTGATGGGCCTTGATGAGCTTTGCGCATGTCCAGTGCGGCTACATGGTGCGCCTAAGAGGTGTGCCTGTCTGGTGCGCCAGATAGGTGCACAAGTGAAGTGCGACTGTCTGGTGCGCCAGAGAGGTGCGCCTGCATGGCCCTGGATCATGGCTCAGACCATTTATTGTTGGATTTGGCGTTCTCTGTCTTTGGGACTAAACTAGGGTTTGAGTTCATTTGCGATTAAAAGTCCAGCTACTACAATTCCAGCCTGTAGACCTGCAAAACTGGGGTGTCTACAGCTACACTCACTAGTTGGATCCGCCACCTGAATTTGCTAGCCTCATCTGCTAGCTGGATTCACTAGGAAAACTCGTCCGACCCTTATACAGAAAACCAGAAAACCAGACATGCAAAACCCATTAACTATAAACCCAAAAATCTTTATAAAAGCCTCTGAAACTCGTAAAAACAGATTCCATACATCTAGGACATGCAAATACACATCATAGAGGATCCACAACATATTTTCAACATGGATTTCTCATGAAGATCATTTAATTCTATTCATCAATCTTATTTCATAATAAATCATGATATTCCCCATAAATCCCTAAAAATCTCCATATAAATATGTAAAACCCATTTTCATGCATTAATTAATCCTATGCATGATTTCTCTACATGTTACCATCATTTCATGGTATGATAACAGAGAGAAAACAAAAGGGGGAGCATACGTAGTGATGATTGCTGACGAAACCAACTTTGGCAAGCTCTCCGACGTGTCTCCCGGTTGTTTGCACCTCATTGACAATCTATCCAGCAATAGCGGCGGCTTTCCTCTGGTGGTTGGCTCCGACAAGGCCTTAGCAACCCACCTTCTCTCCCCTACATGCTTCTCCCTTAGCCTCTCTCTCTGGTTTTCTCCCTCCCTGTGACATCTGGGCCTCATTATCAATTTTTAATTGTAAACCATATAATTAATTGTAATATTGTATAAATGGTTTATTAATGGATAATCTATTGTTTCTGGTGATTGTGGGGCTTTGGTTGACTTTTTGTGCACCTGCTTGTGATTTGGGACCAATGTGGTGTCCAATTTGAGTATGCACAGTCGCCTCAGTTTGCGTGCCTATCCCTTCCTCTCTTCTTTCTTTCTTTTTCTCCTTCTCTCACTTATGAGCTCACCTCACCCCGTCTTCTTCCTCTTCTTCCTCCACCAGCCCGTGCCACCAACGACGCTGGCCTGTGCCTTCTCGTCTTCTTCGATGTGATGGGTGGCCGGCGTGACGCGGGAGGAGGAGGAGATAAGAGAGGCAAAGGCGAGTGGAAGAGGGAGGGCTGCGACGCGAGAAGGAAGAAGGAGAGGAAGAACGATGCGTGTGGAGGAGGTGGTGGCTGTCAGTGTGGTTCAATGGAGGAGGAAGCTTTGCCGGGGCTACACCGGGGTGCGGGGGGAGTCGCCGGTGTGCGGGGAGGCTCACCGGAGAGGTACGTGACCCCTGTCCCTCCTTATTTTTCCGTGGTTTGAGCAAATGAGTTAATTGCATAAAAATGGTGAAGAATGCATGTAAAATCATATAAAAATAGTGGAATTGATGAGAATGAGTTGAAATGCATGAAAACCTAGATATCATGCAGTTAGGATTGAAATTTGTAGGAATATGCAAGATTTTGGGATGAAGGCTACAATAGCCGTTTTGAGTCCCATCCCTTTGTGATTTTTGTGTGGATTGTGTGGTTGATGAAATCATGAATGGTTTGTGGGGTTTTGAAGTAGACTCAAGGGCCTACACCCAATGATTTATTGATAATTTGTATTGTGTGTTTGGGGGGTTCGACGGAGGCTCCCACTTCCGGTGATTTTGTCGACCGAAACTGGGGAATTCCTTAGTTGCAGGAAATTCGGTATGCCGAAATCCTGATAGATTAAGCTAGGATACCTGGTTTCGGTAGGCCTAAATCATCCGAACGACCGAATTAGGAACTTTCGGTATACCGAAAATGTTTGGTATACCGAATTAGGGATTTTCGATATATCGAACTTGGTTTTGGTCTGCCGATTTTGCTCTGGCCCTGATATACGTAAATGTGAATATAAAATGAAGGATAAATGGTTTTAAAAGTATGTAAAGCATGTGTTAATGATGTTTTCCCCATGTAGATGGTATGGAGGAATATGGAACCCAAATGAGAGGATTTAGGCATGGTTTGGGGTTTTAGACCCTATAAATGAATAAAATGGTTGATAGCGTGTGGTTTTGGGCATGAGACCCAATTTATGATTTTTAAAGCATGATTTTAAATAAATTGAGTTGGGACCCCAGAAGAGGGTCAAGTATTGCATGGAAATAGATTCCTGCAATGAAAAAGAATGAAAATGGAAATGGTTTTGGAAAAAGAAAAGCTTAAAGAGTTTTGAAAATGAAACACTAATAATGTGTTAAGAAACCACAGGGGTTAGTGCCGACAACGTGGTAGGAGGATGAGGCTACAATGAAACCAGTTGCCAAACACGACTATGGTTGCCGAGCTTGAGATGGTGTAGGCTGAGCCTGAGTCGTTGAACCTAGTTGTTCGGGTCATCGAGCTCGTGATGGTGTAGGCTAAGCCTAGGTTATTGAACCTAGTTGTTCTGGTCACCGACGGTGTAGGTTGAGTTTGGGTCGTTGTAGTTAGTTGTTCGGGTCATCGATGGGGCATCAGACAAACACGTATGCCTGTGCATATATGAAAGAAATTGAGGCCGGTTGGCCGGGACGGTGGCATCCCACATGGAGAATTTCACCACGGCAGTGCAAGGAGGTAGGGGAAATGATGCCCTCGCCTATTGCTTGTGTGCCTGGTTACCCCTGATCAAGGTAACATCAGTATAGAAAAGTGGAAATGAATAAGGAAATAATGTGATTTTGAGAAATAAAAGCAATGTGGTTTGTCTGGGATTGGACTTATGAATGGTCCTAAAATCCTATAATAAAACAAGAATTGTGTTTTAACTAGTTACTAGCCAGTATCTATGATTTTGATTTTGAGCCCAAGAGGCATTGTGTTTTTGGCTGGATCTAGTTAGAGATATGAGTTTTGAAAGTGATTTTGGTCTTGGGAAGAAATCCCAAGCAATAAAATCAAAGACGAGTTTTGAGAAAGAATATGGTTTTTGAAATGATTTCCAGATATTTTAAAAGAAAAAGAAAACTAAGTTTTATATGTTAAAGTCAACTTTTTGGCTTTTCACTGGATTTTGTTGTTTTTGTGTTTGGGGCACGCACTGGGTGACTTAGATGTCACTCACGCGTGCTTGTTTGGTTCTCAGGTGCAAATCGTGTGCAGTCGAGTTCCGGTGCCAGAGTCGGGACTTCTAGCCGCACATTATTTCCTGGAGGTGAGCCTTAGTTGCAGTTATTTAATTTTACTGTAATTAGTGTAATTTTGCTTATAATACTTGTAACCATGTCGGCGAGGAGATTCGCAAAGAAATGCGAAACGGTCGGCAAAATCACGTCGAAAAATAAAACAAAAATGCAAAAATGCTGGAGTCGCCACCTATTCTATTATGGAAGACAAGGAAAACCATATACATGAAAAATCATGCAAAACAATAAGGACAGGTCTGCGAAAACTAAAAAGATGTGGGTAAGGATCCCTGCTACGTACGAGGAAGGTGTTAGGCACCCTCGCACGCCCGATAAAATCAGTCTTCTATGATTTCTCCAATGAAATGTTGGCTTTTCAGCCTCTTGCTATATGCCCGAGGGCGATATGCCATGCCATGTTTAATGCCTTATGCTAATAGGTGCATGATGTGCGGGGTGTGTCCTATGCTCAGAAATAT
>JAMKQA010027659.1:0-20756 GCA_024699735.1 Posidonia australis
ACACCTTCCTCGTGCGTAACAAGGATCCTTACTCGCATTCTGGTTATTTCGTAGACTTGTCTTTGTTATTTTTTGCATGATTTTTCATGTATATGGTTTTCCTTGTCTTCCATAATAGATTAGGTGGCGACTCCTTTTGTTTTGTTTTTCGACGTGATTTTGCCGACTGATTTCACATTCTTTTGCGGAATCTCCTCGCCGACATGGTTACACATGTCCTGCAGGAGATCGTTTACCCCTTCTAAGGAGTCTCGAGCCAAGAAAAGCTGAAGCGCCTTACTGATCATGGGTTTCCCTATGATGGTTGTGCCCACACACTGCTCAGATGTTCTCCAAGCATGGATCAAGTAGTTGACAGAAAGTGATCACGACAAGCTACGGATTTGGGGGATCTCTTCAAAGCTTCTGGATATCTCAAAGGTGGAGGTTTCTAGATACTTCTTGTGTGCAGCTGCTTGATTCTGGAAGCCGGCTCATCATGTATTCGGCTTTGGGAGAATCGAATTGACCCCAACCTTGGAGGAGGTCCACAGAATATGTTGTCTACAGAGATTCCTGGGACCCACCGTGTTTATGCGGTGCGACAGGTATTCCTCAGTCTTGAGTGAGCTAACTAGCCTATCAACCAGTGATTGTGGTCATCAGCTCATCTGTTCAGATAGACATTCTCCCATGCTACAGCTAGCTTACATTGACAAAGTAGCCGGAATGCGTGCCTCCCTGGGTGACGAGCTATGGTTGAAAGACTTTGTTGTCTGCTTCCTAGGGGAATTGATTTTTAGCCATGGTCGGGTGGTTCTAAACATTGAAGTCGCCGAGATTGCTTTGGCAGTTGTCACCCGTCAGATAGATTTAGCCCCAGTCATCTTGGCAGAAACTTATCGGGCTCTGGACCGATCACTGCAGCGCTGCCGGCACTTTTATGGTTGTGGAGCTTTTGTGCAGGTATGGTTGGCTGCACATCTGGGTGTAGAAGTCTTACGCCCACAACGATCCGCCTTCAAAACCTACTGTCAAAGTGACCATGGGCGCACGCTCACCTCAGTTCGGAAGAGTACGAGCGTTTAGAAAGCTTGACAGAATAGAAAATCATCTGGCGCATTATTCCTTCGCCTTCTCATAACTTTGAGGCCTTCTTCAACACAGTCGACATGCAGCTTATCGTTCTGTCGGGGTTGACTGGTGGAGTTGAATATCACCCTGTTCGTGTGATGTAGCAGTTCGGTTATCAACAAGATGCCTTTGTTCTGGGGCAAATGCCAGCACGGTTCCAAGAATACCCCCTGAGCTCTTGCACAATGACTAAGGAGCTCTCTCGCCTACTCAGTGGCTCCATACGATCGAAGGATCTTACAGTCATAGAGGGGAAAAGTCACACAGTAGATTATGAAACCGAAGTCAAAGAGGCCAAGCCAATTTGCAGTGCTGCCCCGAGCCGTACGCTCTTTACCAAAGCCTCAGGCTCCAAGAGATCCAGAGATGACGTAGATTCTTAACATGCATGTCATGTTACTGGTTCTTTGCAACTTGAAATACATGTAATCACTTCATTTACTCTAGTAATAAAATTCATCAGAACATTTTTGGCCAGCTTGTTTGATTGCTTATGGTTGATACGGAACAGAAATCGCCATCGCGACAACATATGTTTGACTGGTTCAAGATTTTGCTCTCTTCTGCCTGTCGGCTTGGCACTGGGGTCCACCCAGATAATAGTCGAGAATCTCGTTTTATTGCCCAAGCCTAGACGAATGAAGTCGTCACAAACTTCTATACCAGGTAAGGCGGGATCACCCATTTCGCCTTTGAATTCCGATCCTAACAGACGGATTCAAGGCCTCCCTTTTCCATCTTGTCTAGACTACTGGTTTGAGTCTAGATGTTCCCATCCAAGGTTTGGTCCATTCGGACGAATCATGGTGCCACCCCTTTTGCCTTTGAATTCTGATCCTAATAGATGGATTCAAGGCCTCCCTTTGCCATCTTGTCTAGACTACCGATCCGAGTCTAGATGTTCCCATCCAAGGTTCAGTCCATTCGGACGAATCCTGGTGCCACCCCTTTCACCTTTGCATTCCAATCCTAACAGACGGATTCAAGGATTCCCTTTTCCATCTTGTCTAGACTACTGGTCGGAGTCTAGATGTTCCCATCCAAGGCTCGGTCCATTCGGACGAATCCTGGTGCCACCCCTTTCGCCTTTGAATTCCGATCCTAATAGACGGATTCAAGGCCTCCCTTTGCCATCTTGTCTAGACTACCGGTCGGAGTCTAGATGTTCCCATCGAACGTTCGATCCATTTGGACGAATCCTGGTGCCACCCCTTTCACCTTTGATTTCCGATCCTAACAGACGGATTCAAGGCCTCCCTTTGCCATCTTGTCTAGACTATTGGTCGGAGTCTGGATGTTCCCATCCATGGTTCGATCCATTCGGACGATTCCTGGTGCCACCCCTTTCGCCTTTGAATTCCGATCCTAATAGATGGATTCAAGGCCTCCCTTTTCCATCTTGTCTAGACTACCGATCGAAGTCTAGATGTTCCCATCCAAAGTTCGGTCCATTCGAACGAATCCTGGTGCCACCCCTTTCGCCTGTGAATTCCGATCCTAATAGATGGATTCAAGGCCTCCCTTTTCCATCTTGTCTAGACTACCGGTCGGAGTCTAGATGTTCCCATCCAAGGTTTGGTCCATTCAGACGAATCCTGGTGCCACCCCTTTCGTGTTTGAATTCTGATCCTGACGGACGGATTCAAGGCCTCCCTTTGCCATCTTGTCTAGACTACCGGTCGTAGTCTAGATGTTCCCATCCAACGTTCGGTCCATTCAGACGAATCCTGGTGCCACCCCTTTTTCCTTTGAATCCCGATCTTGACGGACGGATTCAAGGCCTCCCTTTGCCATCTTGTTTAGACTACCAGTCGGAGTCTAGATGTTCCCATCCAAGGTTCAATCCATTCGGATGAATCCTAGTGCCACCCTTTTGCCTTTGAATTCCGATCCTAATAGACAGATTCAAGGCCTCCCTTTTTCCATATTGTCTAGACTACCTGTCGAAGACTAGATGTTCCCATCCAAGGTTTGGTCCATTCGAACGAATCCTGGTGCCACCCCTCTCGCGATTGAATTCCGATCCTGATGGATGGATTCAAGGCCTCCCTTTGCCATCTTGTCTAGACTACCAGTCGGAGTCTAGATGTTCCTATCCATGGTTCAATCCATTCAGACGAATCCTGGTGCCACCCCTTTCGCCTTTGAATTCCGATCTTGACGGACGGATTCAAGGCCTCCCTTTTTCCATCTTGTCTAGACTACCAGTCGAAGTCTAGATGTTCCTATCCAAGGTTCGGTCCATTCGAATGAATCCTGGTGCCACCCCTTTTGCCTTTGAATTCTTATCCTGACGGACGGATTCAAGGCCTCCCTTTTCCATCTTGTCTAGATTATCGGTCGGAGTTTAGATGTTCCCATCCAAGGTTCGGTCCATTCGGACGAATCCTGGTGCCACCGCTTTCACCTTTTAATTCTGATCCTGACGGACGGATTTAAGGCCTCCCTTTTCCATCTTGTCTAGACCACCGGTTAGAGTCTAGATGTTCCCATCCAAGGTTCGGTCCATTTGGATGAATCCTGGTGCCACCCTTTTGCCTTTGAATTCCACTATGAATGGACTGAATCAAAGCAGACTGTTTGCCTCCTTCCTTTGGGCTGGTATCTCGAACTACCCGAGCAATCCTTGTGATGCTCGATGGATTTCCCCATTCTTCTTGTTCCTTCTCTCCTCTTGGGCTGGTAGCCTGAACTACCCGGATGACCTCCATGACCAGTCACTTCTCGGTCGGCAAACACCGTGAGTCTTGTCCGGTGCTTTTCTCGACAAGTGTGATAACCAGTCATGTCTTTTAGGAGCTGATTGGTCGTCAACTTGTCAGCATTTGTCATTTGTATTGGTTTCTCTGATGTTGGCTTCGATTGTGGCGTTCAGGGAGACAGGATAGGACCTCTAGTGCATTCACCGACTGATAGCTGGTTGCCATTAACTAACTCTTTTGTGCAGCTTCGTACAAGGCATCTTCGTCAACTTCGAGCGATAATCTCTTCCTCCTGAGCTCTCTTCCTTGTAAGAAGGGGTAGGGTGTCTCTGTCAACCCGAAGCATCGGTCTCTGTTTCATTCGTCCTTTGACCTCGCTTAGGGAGGGCATCTGTAGACACCCCAATATGTTTGCAAATGGAACAAACCTTAACAGGATTCTAAATAACCAATAAAACTCTAACGAAACCCTAAAAACCCTAGAAACCCTAGGAAAATCCTAAAAACCTTAGAAAACCCTAAAAAAATCCTAAAAACCCTAGAAACCCTAGGAAAACCCTAAAAACCATAGAAACTTTAGGAAAACCCTAGAAAAATCCCAAAATACAAAACAAAACCATAAAACCCTAGAAAAACCCTAAAAATTAAACAAAACCATAAAACCCTAAAAAACTAAAGAAAACCATAAAACCCTAAATAAACTCTAAACCTAGGTCAAACCCTAAGTCAAACTCTAAACCATAAGTCAAAACATAAACCATAAGTCAAACCCTAAACCATAAGTCAAACTCCAACAACCTTAACCACTTCCCACCTCTTCCTAACCACCTTAACCATTTCCCACTTCACTCCAACCACCTTAACCACTTCCCACCTCTTCTTAACCACCTTAACCACCTTCCACTCTAACCATAACAACCAACCAAGCCATTTGGAAGCCTATAAATAGCCCCATTTGCAAGTGAAAAGGGGATTTTTGGAAAATTTAAGAGAAGAGCTTCCCAAAGCTTTTTCTCCCAATCAGAGCAACCAGTGTGATCCTGGAGTAAGGAGGAAGCTCGTGGAAGAGAGAAAACAGAGTTTCCAACCATCTCCGGCGAGCTCCGATGGCCAAGCTCACTGACAGACTAGGTATGCCCTTCTCAGACCTCTATTTACTTCAGAAATGCTCTCCTAGGTCTCCCTTTACCTCCCTAGATCAATTCCAACGGAGCCAGAGGTCTTCTCTGGTCGAAATAGTGTTTCCAGGCCTCGCCGGAGCATTTTTCCGGTGGCTTAGGTGGGGGTGTGGGTCTAGGGCATCACCCTAGCCCTAAAGTGCCCGAACCTCCTTCCCAGACCTCCCTCTTGCTTCTCCACCCATCAAAACCCCACTCCAGTCACTGTGGAAGCCCCCAGTAGGAGATCGCCGGAGTTACGCATCGTCACCGTCGTCAGGGAAGACGACTGAAAACAGCAAAGGGACGTGCGCCTCCAGCCCTGCCATGCCTCTCTGATCATCCTAAAACACTCCACAGCATGCCCCCAACACACCGGAGCCTTCAGAGTCGAGTCTCGTGCCCTGAATCGCTCCCGCAACCATGCTCACCAGAGAAGACGACGGCGACGGCAGGCGGAACGCAACATCGCGCGATCTTCCTCCATTTTGGTCCCTGATGGAAGGGAAATGATCCTCACCACACCGCCAAGCTTCCTGGACCCCTGAGCGACGTGTCGCGGCCTACCAGCAGCCTCCTTCTTCTCCAACACCGTCACCAGAGTGCCACGACGGCGAGGGGGACGGGTAGCCCACTCCAGTCGTTGAATCCTCGATCCAGACCATTGGATCTCTCTTTCCCCTCCTTTTCTTGCTTCCCGTGAGGTCTAATCTTAAATCAGGCCTTGGGATAGCCTCTAAGAGCCCCTCCAGCGGTCG
The DNA here is from genome assembly GCA_024699735.1 of Posidonia australis. Lineage (NCBI taxonomy): Eukaryota > Viridiplantae > Streptophyta > Magnoliopsida > Alismatales > Posidoniaceae > Posidonia > Posidonia australis. The sequence goes on from JAMKQA010027659.1 coordinate 5,731, forward strand.
TCGACGGTGGAGTTCCATCGTCGACGGCCGTCGATTCTTTTTCTTTAAAAGAAAATAAAAAATAGGTTTTCTTTTAAATAACTTTTGTTTTCTTACAGATAGGTCCTTTTCTTACAAGTAGGTCCTTTTTCCTAACAATTAGGTCCTTGCATTTTTTTTAAATTGTTTGAATAAAGTTTGATTTGAAAATATTGCAATGTGCCCCCTCAGCTTTCTTAATAATGTTTACCAGGCTTAAAAGTTTGACAAAAACCCCTAGAATTTCTTTTCATGCATTAAAGTCCAGTATTTTTGCATTTAAAACCCTTAGTTTCATGAAAATGATTCTGAATGCATATTTCTCTGATTAAATTGCATTTAAACCCCTGAGCTTCATTAAAATAACTTTGGAAGCATATTTCTCTATCAAAATTGCTAATTAAACCCTAGGAATTTAAATATTTGCTTAGATGTGACCTAAATTGCATTTTAACCCCTGAAATTTACAGATTTTTCACTGAATGCATGTTTTCTAGGGTAAATTTACATGTCAGCCCTTGAAACTTTCTATTTTCAAACATGGACCCTTTTTCTAGCATATTTTACCCTGAATTTCCACAGAATTGCATTAAACACATGTTTTGATGGCAGAATTGCATTTTGACCCCTAAGAATCTTCAATTTGACCAAAAAAAGCACAGATTTGCACATTTGACCCCAGATTTCTTCATAATTACATGAAATGTGTTTTTCTATGTATTTTTGGTGATTTAATTTCAGAATTTCAGTTTTCATTCAGAATTTGGGATTTTTGCGCAAAAGCCCCTGGAGTTTACATTTTTACACTCTCACATGCATTTTGCACATTTTGTTAAATTTTTTCGTGCATTATTTCTTATGCCTTCTTACTTTCATCATGCATGCTTTTCTAGCTCATTTCAAGCTTGCTTTTTTCATCGTTTCCTGGGTTTCTTCCGATTTTCGCGATTTTAATTTGATTTGGCTTTCCATCGCCTGAGGGCGTACATTAACAGGCTTAACAATGCCGACATTGTCCCGAATGAGAATTATTTTCTCCAATTTGATTTTCTCGGATCTATTCAAATTTCTGTTGATTTGCGAGATGCTTTCCAAGAGTTTCTTGATTTTCGCGATTTTCCTCATCGCCCACGGGCGTACAGTAAAGCAGCATTCTCAATGCCTACATTTGTCCCTCGGAATAATTTTTTCCCTTTTATTCTCTTATTCTATTTGATTTGGTATGTTTTTCAGTCGTCTTTAGCATATGCATTCAGAATAGGCAAGCACAAACCCAATAGACCATTTGGCAAGTAGGAAACCTAGAAAGACCGAGTTCCTCGAGCGTATGAGGGTGCCTAACCCCTTCCCCATACGTAACAAGAATCCCTACCCTTTCTCTGGCCTACATTGATTTGTGCACTACATCCATTAGGCACGGAGCATACATGTTTTCTTCATCTTGTTTTCTTCTTGGTTTTCTTTTGTGTTTGGTTTTCCTCATCTTTCCATTAAAAGACTAGGTGGCGACTCTTTTCCTTATCCTTCCTTATCTTTCCTTGCTGTTTCCGAGTCTAGTCTTCTTCTCCAGATTCACCATCTTCGCTGTGACATATTGGGACTCCTCGTGTGCTTCCACGCACCGGTAAGGACAGTCGTGTAGGGTTCCACCGACATGGTCACAGTATCAGAGCCTAGGTTCACTAAGTGCACTCGCTTAGGGTGTCTGGCACTGTGGCTTTAATTGGACTACACTGTTAGCATCAATTATAGCACATGATTGTATGTATGTTTGTTTGTTTGTGTTGGAAGCAAGATGCCACTTAGGGGCTATGGTAGAGTTAGGACTCCTGCAGCAAGTTCTAGCAAGGAGTAGGGCAGTGGTTGGGAAGGCATTCGGCAAGAGCTAAGCCACGTGATGCAGGGATTTGCTCAAACCTTCAGCAAGAACAATATAGATGGGACCAAGGCAGACCCTTGGCTTAAGTAGTTCCGCCATTTGAGCCCGCCGACTTTTGATGGCCAGGGCAAGCTAGAAGATTATGAGGCTTGGCTGCTAGAGGTTGAGAAGATCTTGGAGGGTATGAAGTGCCCAGGTGAGAAGTGGGTTAGATTGGCTTCCTTTCAGTGCAAGGGAGATGCCGACTAGTGATGGAGAGCCACCCGTCGCATGAAGTTTCCTAACATTGATTTGCTGATGATCTCGTGGGAGGAATTCTGGGAGGCCTTCTACAAGAAGTATTTTCCAAAGTACAAAAGAGATTGACTAGATAGAGAATTCAGAAACCTGAAGCAAGGTAGCATGACTGTAGCTAAATATGAGGCAACCTTCACCAGATAGGAGTAGTTTTCATAGACATTTGATACCAAGAAGCGCAGAGCCAAGAGGTTTGTGGAGGGACTGACTTCAGCACTCAGGTCGAGGGTCTTAGGCTACGAGTACCCCACTTTAACCAGGGCAATGGAATTAGCGGCCCACTTTGAGGAAGACTACAAGTTGTTTCTGGAAGATCACCCCAAGGGTAGGGGAAGGTGCTTGCTCCATGGTCTTTCACTTATAGGAAGCAGAGCTCGGGAAGTTCTGGGAGCTCTGGGAAGAAAAGAAAGGAGCACACTGAGTCTATGGTTGGGGGAGGAGGAGTTGGATATAGTCAGGCTGGTTCGAGTAGTGGCCTGGAAAAGAAGAAATCTTGTTTTGTCTGTAGACGTCCAGGGCATGTAGCAGTATAGTGTTACCATCGACAACGAAATCCAGAAATGATGATCTACTACAATTGTGGAAAGTATGGGCACATTCAACGGAATTGTCCTGATCTTGCGAAGTCAACTGGGGACACAACCCGTCAGCCAACCAAGGGGCAAGTGTTCTCTATAACTGCTCCTGATGCGGGTCCATCAGGGGATGTTGTAGAGGGTAAGGAATAGAGGCATGTTATGAATTGTAACCTTTCCCTTTTATGTGTTACTATAGCTGGTACTCTTCCTTATGCTGTTGTTATTGTTGTTGTTGATGATGGATGTTATAATGTGATATCTAGGTTCATTTCTTGTGACTGATCGTATGGCTAGAGTTTTTTTTGACTTGGGGAGTTCTTTTTCTTTTATCTCTGAGTCATTTGTTGCGGAGATTGGGGACAGGTCGGCTAGGTTGGCTTTCCATATTGACGTGGTAACCCCACTAGGAGAGCACAGCTTAGCATGGGAATATCTACAGTCAGTCAATGTGAAGTTGGAGGACCAAGATTTTAGAGCCAGTCTGATAGTCATGGACATGTAGGAATATGACATCATCTTGGGGATGGACTGGTTGACACAACATTCAGCTATCATCGATTGTGTACAGAGGAGAGTCCTAGCCGAGTGCCTAGGTCAGGGGTGGTGTACGGTGTAAGGAACCAGATTGGGAGAATAGAGGAAGATAATTTCTACAATCAAAGCCTACCGCCACTTATTTAGAGGTTGTATGGGATATCTCACAAATGTGACGATGTCTTCTTCTTCTGCTCTTGGAATATAAGATATCCTCGTGGTTCAAGAATATCTTGATGTTTTTCTAAAGGACTTGCCTGGAATGTCGCCTCATCGGGAAGTTGACTTCCAGATCGACCTGGTGCCAGGATCTAATTCTATTTTGAAGACTCCTTATCGGATGGCACCAGCAGAATTGAGAGAGCTTAGGAATCAGCTTTAGGAGTTGCTAGATAGAGGATTTAATAAGCCGAATGTGTCACCTTGGGGTGCACCAATATTGTTTGTTAAGAAGAAGGATGGTTCACTCCGTCTCTTTATTGATTATCGGGTGCTGAACCAGATTACAGTCAAGAATAAATATCCTCTGCCCAAGATTGATGACTTGTTTGATTAACTTCAAGGGGTTTCAGTCCTCTCAAAGATTGATTTGAGATCGAGGTATCACCAACTGCGGATTTGGGAAATTAATGTGCATAAGATAGCTTTTCGTACCCGGTATGACGATTATGAGTCTCTGGTTATGCCATTTGGTTTGACAAATGCACCAGCTACTTTCATGGACGTGATGAACAGGGTGTTCAAGCCCTACTTGGATCAATTTGTTGTGGTATTTGTTGATGACGTGCTGGTATATTCTCCTGATGTGCAGACTCACTAGACACATTTGAGAAATGTGCTAGAGACTTTAAGGCAACACCAACTCTATGCAAAGTTCTTTAAGTGTGAGTTTTGACTGGAAGAGGTCACATTCCTTGGCCACATTATTTTAGGCGAGGAGATTAAAGTGGACCGAACCAAAGTTGAAGTAGTTAGTAGTTGGGCCAGACCTAAAATTGTGATAGAGATCAAATGTTTCTTGTGCTTGGCTGACTACTACAAGGTGTTCATATAGGATTTCTCCAAGATTGCAACACCTTTGACCAGATTGACACAAAAGGAAGTTCCTTTCATCTGAGATTGGAAATATGAAGAGGGCTTCAGTAAATTGAAGAATCGATTGGTCACATCTCCGGTTTTGACTCTACCCTCAGGGAGTGGAGGTTTTGCAGTATACTATGATGTTTGTGGGACAGGATTAGGATGTGTGCTGATGCAGCATGGGAGAGTTGTGGCGTATGCCTCCTGCTAGCTGAAGAACCATGAAAGGAATTATCCCATTCATGATTTGGAGATGGTTGTAGTGATGTTTACACTGAAGATATGCAGACATTACCTGTATGGTGAGCAGTTTGAGATATTCACAGATCACCAGAGCTTAAAGTACATCTTCACTCAGAAGGATTTGAATCTGAGGTAGAGGAGACGGATAGAATAGCTCCAGGACTATGACTTTAGCCTATCCTATCACCTTGCGAAGGCTAATGTGGTCGCTTATGCCCTGAGTAGGTGCACCCACAAGATGGCTAGCCTGATGATCATGGAATGGCACATGCTATAGGATTTGGTTGGGTGCAAACCTTTGAGATAGCCTCAGGGACCTGCTGGAGCTTGGGTAGCAAATATGTGTGCTTGCCCACGATTATTGGAGACTATTGTGGCCGCTTAGCAACTAGACCCTTTTGTGCAGGAGGCCTAGGCTAAACTGGAGGTGGGGGAGGCACCTTATTTCGCTGTTGGTGCAGATGGAGGACTCAGATATGATTTACGCATGATGTGCCTCAGGTGGAGGAAGTGAAATAGAGACTACTCGATGAAGCCCATCGATCTAAGTATACGGTTCATCCAGGTAGCATCAAGATGTACAAAAATTTGAAGAGAAATTTTTGGTGACCTGGAATGAAGAGAGAGATAGCTGAGCATGTGATGAAGTGTGCAACCTACCAAATGGTCGAGATTGAACACCAGAAGCCCAGGGGAATGCTGCAACCTCTGGACATTCTAGTTGAAAATGGGAGCATATATCAATGGACTTTGTGATAGGATTGTCCAAGACTAGGAGGAAGAACGACACCACCTGGGTGATTGTGGATCGTCTCACAAAGTCAGTACATTTTTTACCCATGAGAGTGAATCTCCCATTAGCTCAGTTGGCAGAGTTGTATGTGGCTGAGATAGTTTGGCGGCATGGGGTGTCGGTGTCCATTGTGTCTGATAGGGACACCAGGTTTGCATCTAGATTCTAGAGAGCATTGCAAGAAGCTTTTCACACCATTTTGCAATTTAGCACAGCCTTCCATCCTCAGACAGACAGACTGACTGAGAGGACTATCCAGACCTTAGAAGACATGTTGAGAGCCTGCACAATGGATTTTAGAGGGAGCTGGGAGGATCATGTTCTGTTGATTGAATTCGCCTACAACAACAGCTATCACTCCAGCATTGTATGGGGCCGTATGAGGCATTGTATGGCAGACCTTGTAGAACACCTACCTGTTGGGATGAAGTAGGTGAGAGACAACTCATGGGCTCAGAGATTGTGCAGCAGTATGCAAAGAAAGTAGACTTGATTAGAAAGAGACTGGCAGCTGCATAGAGTCGACAAAAGAGTTATGCTGTTGGGAGACGTAGACCTTTGGAGTTCAAGGTTGGAGACTTCGTCTTCCTAAAGGTGTCACCAACGAAAGGTGTATTCAGGTTTGAGAAGTGGGGGAAGCTGAGTCCTTGCTATATTGGACCCTATAGGATCACCAAAAGGGTAAAGGAAGTTGCCTATTAGTTGGACTTGCCTCCAGAGTTCTCAGGCGTGCACCGTGTGTTTCATGTTTCGATGTTGAGGAAGTGTTTGGCCACCGCATCCCAAGTAACTTCAGTCCAGCTGGGTGAGCTGCAGAAAGATTTGTCCATGGTAGAGGATGCTGTGCAGATCCTTGATAGAAAGGAATACGTCCTCAGGAACAAGGTGATACCTCTTGTACTGGTTCAATGGCAATTCCATGGCGTTGAGGATGCTACTTGGGAGCGAGAAGCGGACATACAGTGCCAGTACCCCCATATGTTTGATCAGTGAATTTGGAGACGAAATTCTTTTGAGGGGGGTATGATATAACATTTGTGCCTGATTTTCCATTTAATGTAAAACCATGGAATTTGTTGTCTTATTTGAATATGGTTTATTAATGGATAATCAAGGTTGTGTTTGTTGTAGTGGTCTCTCCCAGTGTATTTGTACTCTTGGTTTCCCCTGGTTGTCTGACTTCTCTTGGTTTTTTGTGGGCCTGTGTGTGTGCTTGGGACCCGTGTTTGAGAGTGAGACTCACTTTGACTTGGACCTGGTCAAGGGAGCCCAACCACACATTAAACATGAGCTCTTTTCCCTCCTTCATGCCCATGACCCCTACCATGGGAGGTCTGCTCATCCCGTCCCCTCCTAGGTGGTGAGGCTGGCAGCTTGGCTGATGGGAATCCAGGGTATGGCAGGCGAGGCGATGGAGATAAGAGGTGGTGGTGGTGCCAAGCATTGGAGGCACAAGCTGGGAGTGAGAGGGAGAAGACCAGTGGTGAGCTGGGAAAGTGGGAGGAGAGCTTGGTGCTCGAGGGGGTCGTGCGGGCGGAGGAGGCTTACATCGAGCCTCATTGGAGCACGTCGGGTGCACGGAACTCACCGGAGTAAGGTGCACGTTCTCCTTCCCTATCTGTTTCTCCGTTAAGGCTTGATAGAGTAAAGTGATAGATCACAGAAAAATGATGTAGAAATCATGCTAAAATGAGGGAAATGATGGGAATGAGATGAATAAAATGTTTATGATGAGATCATGCAATTTCATATTGATTTCGTGGGATTTTGCTAATGGTTTTGGATGCATGCTACAGTAACTTTGTATGAGCTCTATGCCTTTGTGATTTTCTATAAGAACAACATGCTTAATGGTTTTGTGTTTGGATTGAGGGGTTTTGAAGTTGACTTGGAGGTCTACACCCCATGTTTTACTTGTGATTTATGTGGTAGATTTGATGGGTCCACCCCTCACTCCAATTTTAGGGAGAAGAAACGACACTAGCTAGGGTGGTTTTCTGCAATCGCAGAAAATGGTATGTCGAACTAGGTTTGATATGCCAAAATGCCCTAGTTGGGTCCCTTGAGCCACTGATTCGGACGACCGAAGGTTTTTGATTGACCGAATCAGAGGATTTCGAATGACCAGATGAATTCAGTCGACCGTTATGGTAGGGAATTGGTGAAACTGATAGAGATTCAGAATACCAAAATATATTGGTCGACTGAATTCGGGAGTTTTGGTCAACCGGGACCCTATTTGGTATGCCGAATCAGGACCCAAAACTATATTGAGAAATATTTTGTAAAATGTTAATAAAATGAGATAAATGCATGGAAAATGTGTGAAATGCATGGAAATGAATTATGAGATGTTTCATGTAAACATGTTGTTTTAATATTGTTTTCCATAAATTGTTAAACATGGAATATGTGGAAATGAAAGTGGACCCATGAGAGGGGTGAATACTTGGCATGATGAACCATGAAATGAATGAGAATGTGAATGATTGGTTTTGAGAACCATAGATGAGAAATGTGAATAATGATGTGTGAGATTTGTAATAGGTTTTATGAATGAAAACTGGTTTTGCCAAATGATTTGAAATAAAAATTTGCATGTGGTTTCAATAGAGATTTCTGAGATTTGTAAGAACCACAATTAGACCAGTGCTTGCCGACAGGGGTTGTGAGACCTCTAGAGATGTCGGGGACGTGTCCTTGGTTGTGGTTGCTAAGTTGCGATCCGAGGTAGGAGCCTTGAGACTGTGATAGTACTGTAGGACCTAGGGTACAGGAGACCTAGACTACCCTCAGTGCCGGTGCTAATCGGGTCTAGAGTTAGAGTCCCTAGGTGCTCAGGCACCAGGGCGTTGTGAGGACGCACTCTGTGCTTGTACCAGTGAGGGTATGCTTTTTAAGCTACGATCGGGGTGGTTGAACTCTTGCACGGGGTGGTTCACCGCAGCACTGTAGTGTGGTCGGGGATGGAGCCTCGACAACTGCTTGTGGCTAGGTCGATCACCTGTGGCCAGGGTGATACAACCAATTTTGAGATTTGAATTGAGATTTGTGTTGAGCTAGTTTCCAACCTTGGTTTGTTGTGATTTGTAATAATGGATTGAATGGTGCTTTGGGTTGGAAGTTTAGATGAAAATGGTTTTCTTGATTTGTGCATAAAGATTTTGCTAATGAACATTATGTTTTAAAAATGAAAAGAAAAGAAAGTTTTGAAATAGCATCTTCTACCGATTTTACCGAATCACGTGTGTTGGCTTTTCGATGATTGTGGTTTCTTGAGGCTTTCTCACAATATGGAGTTTTTACCGGTTTTGTTGTTGTTGTTGGGGTGCGTACTGGATGACATTCCTGTCACTCACCTGTGGTTTTCTTTTTTGCCTTGTCTCAGGTGCTTAGGAGGAGGTGCAGTCTTGTCTGGTGCATCACTTTAGAGCCACTTTTGCCGCACACAGGTCTAGGTGTTTGGCTTTATTTATTTTATTTTGTTAATTTAGACTTAATTAGTTGCATTGGGTAGTGTCTGTATTGTTGTGTAGTGCGGGGCTGTTACAAAGTAAGTAGGTGCGGTCAATGGGCCCTGGTGCGAGCTTAGAAGAGAAGATCCATGTGTGAGTGGGACTGGTGTACTCCTAGCCACCCCTGTAGAATGGTGTTGCGTCAGAAACTGAAGTGTTTGGTTGGTTGCTCCCTTGGGTAGCTGATGTGAGTTGACTGACATTGATTATGTAGTTGCCCCTATGAGCATGTGACCAAACAAGACACTCCATGGTTGGGAATAGCTGATCACTTCTTCCTCTTCAACTTCTTTGTCTGCATACTGTGCTTGGTCCTCATTTGGAGTAGAAACTGTTGGGGAAGGACTTTCGATAGAGTAGTTGTATGGTATAGATGTGTGAGGGAACTTTTGGTGAGCTTTCTATTGTATGAACTTTGGAGTATCAGACTGCCCGACATTGGATGTGGAAGGGTTGAACAGGAACTCATTGTTAGCCTGAGTTGCAGATGTGGAGGTAGCTGCAGTGGCTTGGGCCATGCTTGACATGCTGAAAGGGTCAACGTAGGAATTCAACCACGCTCGATGGGTTTCTAATGGCATCGACCAGCCTCTTCTGTGAGTCCGCTCCTTCGAACTTGACTTTTGAATTTCAAGTCTTTTTAAATTTAGTTCTTGATTGGATTTTCAGACTCTGGATTTTGAATTTCAAATTTTTGATTCAAATTTTGAACCTTTGATTTTGAATTTCAACTTTCAAATTTTCAATTTTTGGGTTTCAAATTTTGAATTTCAAATTTGGGTTTTGAATTTCAAATTTCGATTTTGAATTTCATTTTTTGAACTTTGTATTTCCAAATTTGAATTTTGAATTTTTGAATTTGAGTATCAAACTTAGAATTTTGTTTTGTTTGAATTTGAATTTCCAAATTAGAATTTGAATTCTGATTTGAATTTCAAATTTATGAGTTCAGAATTTGAATTTGAATTTCCATATTTGAATTTGGATTTGAATTGGAATTTTTGAATTTTCAAATTTGAATTTGAATTTAGATTTTGATTTGGATTCGACTTTGAGCTTTGAATTCATATTTGGATTTGAGTTCGAATTTGAATTTGAATTTTGATTTTGATTTGGATTCAACTTTGAGCTTTGTATTCAAATCTGATTTTGAGTTTTTTTTACACCTAAATAGAAAATAAATCACAGGCACAAGAAAATTACAGACTCCTCTACCTTTTCGCTACTACAAGTGTCTATAAAGGAAAGGTACAAACTCAAGCAAAAAGAAAGTGATTACAATCTTGTTTACCTAAGTCTATGTTTTGCAATCCCTGCAACTTGTTATGCAAGCGAAGGCTAAACCACCTTGCAGGCAAGGCACCCAAAGCATTGTCTGCTTGACATCGCCGTTATGAGTGGCGACAAGACTCGTCGTCGATATAATAGGCAGTGGACAGCAACACCGGTTAGATAGGCAATATGGTCACTTGTCTGTTGTAGCAGTTGATATTTGTCTCAGACAGAAGGCACGTCAAACAAGGCTAATTTATCAAAGAAGTTTGCACATAGAACACCGATTTTACGTGTTTTGATAATTAATTAACAGCTTAGTTAATCTACGTTCTCTCAGCCTGTTAGGTTTTAGGGTCACACAATAGGATTTTTGACTTTGGGTATCGCTGTTTGACCTTCTCTAAGGTCCACCAAGAGGGCCTAACCTGTGAGCTTTAAAGAGGGACCCACAACCCATGATTCTGTCCTCTGGGTCGGTCCTAGCAAACCACAAAGCGAGAAATAAACAAAATAAAAATAGGGTGTCCAGTATCTATCTAGGTATATTACGAACTCAGGGAGAAGGAAGGAGTTAGTAATATGCCCTTGAAATACCTTAAGGTCTCAATCTAATAATCACAATCAAGTACAGAGCATGGGAGAGCGACTTGTACTGGTTTAATTCACTTGACCAGATTATTCTAGTCAGAGAGTGATTCCCTTAAAGAACCATAACTCTACTATCAAACAAATAGTTTCTACCAATGGTAGACGCAAAACAAAGTGTAGAAGTCGTTAAAAAATCCAAAAGAAATCAACAAGTGGACAAGTTTTTTTTTTCAGCTACTGTAGATAAAAAAAAACAGCACAAACTATCCAAAACAACCAAAGATCTACAGTAAAAGGAAGTGGAGGCTGATGGACGGAGCTTCGGAGGCACACTTCAACTATTGGGTTGATGGTTCTCTGAGGATCTAGGAATTTCCCCTGGGGGGACTGAATGGGACTATGGCTCAGGGATCTCTCAGGATTTCACCTCAGGATTTTTCTCTTTTCTCTCTTCTCTAGGATTCTCAAGTGGCTTCTTAGGGTTTTCAAACTTCCTCTCCTAGACTCTTGGCCCAGGGGCCCTTTTATTGAGTTTGGAGGTGCCAGATCTCGTCAGTGATGAGTGGTAGATCAAGGGTCAGGATTAAATCTAGAGAAAATATCTTCTGGATGTTAGTGCCGATAAAACAGGCGATGAAACACTCATCGTCGGTGTCATGGGCGATGAGGCTATGAACTTCGTCAAAATTGACATAGTCAATAGGCGCTTTAGTAGCGAGAATATCTGCCACGTCAGCTAGTCGTCACTTACACAGGCGTCGAGAGGTCAAAGGCTCAATTTCAAAAATTAAGGTTCCAAGAATATCTCTATTTGAATCAGTCAACTCATAAGACCAGAAAGATTTTGAATAAATTCCAAATCCACTTTAGATTCAAATGTTAAGTGAATTGAATTTGAAAGATTTTTAAAATCCCAATAATTATGAAAATCTTAATCAAAATCAAGGCCAAGGTAAGGTGCAATTATACAGATATTTTGGATTTTATCTTTGTTATCTAGTCATCTAATTTCCAATAATTTCCTTGAATTTACTAGCATTCATAATGATTTATAAATAAACATAAACATTTAAATGTAGGAAAATTATAAAAAATACGATAATTAGGGGAAAAATCATCATAACATTTATTAGTGTTCCTTATGTTATACTCAGGCCTGGGATGACAAAATATGTGAGAGAAAATGCTCAGGATGCTTGTCGCACCGGGGCATCTTGTCGCCTATGTAAGGTGACGAGTTTAGTAGCTCATATTAGTGGTGACAAACATCGTCACTGTTCGTCGCCTCCTTAGATGGCATCCACTTTTGCTACTAGCAACACCATGGTCTTTTATGTTTTAATCCCCTGGTCTTTTATCTTATTCACATAGATCCATCAAAAGTCTAGGAAACCTTCAAAAATTCCAAAAGGTCTTGAAAAATCTTGAAGATAGGTTATAGATCCTTAGTTGAGTGATCTGAGGCGCTTCAAGGGTTCCTATCCTAGAAAAACTCTAGAAAATGCGAAAATAGGATATCTACAGTTATCAAGAGTAGAGGCATCGCGAAAGTAGAGATGTCGATGGGCTTGTTGATGACAACAGTAATGAGGTGAGTAATAATGGAGACGTTTGGAAGAATTCGAATTGAATTGTTGGCTGTTAGAGGTCGATGGGTTGCTCAAATTACGACTAGAATTATGAGGGCCACGACATGTCCAATCGATCAAGAGCTATAAAAGAAGGCTTCGTCCCTGTATTTGGCATCAAGTAAAGGAGTGACTAAGGAAGGTGGGCGTTAGTTGCCGCAACACACAGAGAAAGAAAAAGAGTCATCGTTGCCGACTGTGCACCACTAGACTTGGTAGGGAGGCTTGTTGGTTGATCATGAAGCTCGTTGTCGTAAGGAATCAATCATCGATGTGAGACATGTTGGGATTTGTAAAGATTTGTAATGGATTTAGATGGGTTATTTTTTCAATAAGCGTGAGGAAGAAGATGAATAGTGAATGAATTATTTTGGTTGTTGAGGGAAAAAAAAAAGAATAGCAACTTTGCTTGGGTTTGGCTGAGAAGAGAAGATGGGTTATTGGCGTTTTTAGATTCAAGTTCTGCATATTCTCAGGATTCAACTATATTGAAGAATTCTATATTATGACCTTTTGATATATTGTTATAACTATATCTAGGTCCCTAAAAAGTTTTGAGTTGAACTATTTCAAAGTTTATGACATTGACTTGGATAACTTGGAGTTAGATACAAGTTTTGTACATGTAGGAAAAATTACAAACCTATCCAAGATTTGTAACATTATTTCTAGACGACAAATATTTTTCAATTTTTTATTTAAGTTTGCAAGTTCTAAGAAAAGTCCTTATATCGAATGTCTTATATTATGCCTTTTCTATCATGTTATTATAATTACATCTAGGTCCCTGTAGAGTGATATTGTTTCTAAAGTATTTGACAAATGCAAAATAACCCAAGAATTGTAGCTACATTATGTGGACAATGACTTAGGAGGAAATTACATAAAAACCCTTGTACTTATTGTTGTTAAGCAAAATGAAATTTTACAATCAAGTTTTTAGATTCATAAAGAATTAAATATTAGTCCATTCAAGTGAAAAAGATAAATAATGCAAGTGTCTCTCAAGATAAGGAATGCGAGAGAGAGAACAAGGTCTTGGCATATGATTCTTTAGACAACCTCAAGGGGAGTTGCACTAGCTTGACGAGGTTTAGTGTTGGATCCTCTTAAAGATCTAGTGACAACATTAATATCATAAGGTTCAGATCTGATGTTTACTGACTGACACAGGTTAGTATATAAGGCTCTCACTAAAGAATCAAGTGTAAAATTGAGCATGTAATAATGAGAGTGAGGATGAGTTGTATATCAACTGGTAGACCACGTCATATCAGCAATGGGTGATCCAAGGAATCCACTAAAAGACGAAAAGGAAATGAAAGTGAAACCAAAGTTTTTATCATGTTTGATTAGAATTGTGATAGGTTAGGATATTATTTGCATATTGGATTTTTTTAAACTCATATTGTATTGTTGTTTACTCTAGGTAATCATAGGTCATAGAGTTGCCTTAGCTTGGAATTGCATGACTCAAACAAATACACATGGGACTTAGAAGAACATTGTTTTAGCTATAGGTTATATTCCAATGTCATGTAATAACCGTGTAGCGAACAGATTTAAGAGATATAATAAATATAATAGTATTTTAATTGTTCTCTTTTATCTGTTCGTAATATTCACACATTCACAGAGTCTCTGTTATTACTTCCACTAGCCTCTATGTGTGTGTGGACATTTCACCATATGAAAAGTTAATATATCCAGGAAAAAGAAATAATAAGAGAAGAACAGAATAAAAGAAGAAAAACTCAAACCATATATGAAGTGTGAAATTATTGTTGTTGCAAAAGTCCTATTGTGTAACGACCCCGAGTCACTACACCCAAAACCTAATTACATTTATTTTTTTATTTAATTAATCACATTAAACGTAAACTAAATCCAACAAGGGATAATATAAATTAAAGCACTATTAATTGAAACAAATTAAACTATACTAAACATTTACCCAGAACCCTTGATGTGTGGTCGATTGATTCCAACTTTGAGCTAGCAAGCTCCTATTCTTATCCTGCACCTACGAAAATCATTAAACAAATACACATAAGTGACCACTGAAACGTTACCCAGCACACACCCCACCCACGCACACACATACCACTCTTGCATCTCTCCTGGATGCTGCAACATCGCAAAAGGATAGTACATCATTGCCCAACAAGCAATAAACTTCTTTAAAACCATGCCTTTTAAAATCTTTTCTTTTCTTTTCAAAACCATACACATGCTTTTCCAAAAACTTTGTGCATACTTGAATTGGCTACATCTGCTAAATCAAGTCTACAACCACCCAAAAGTGTCACACCAAGCATCAAGCCCCTACTTAGTCTACATAGAAATTATATCACAAAAACCAACACAAAATCATATTTCCAAAAACCACAACACCACTCATGGTGCAAGTAAAACAACATCACTCAAAGGTGTAAGCAAAACAACAAGCACTGGTGTAACCATGCCGGCGAGGAGGATCGCAAAATAATGCGAAACGGTTGGCAAAATCACGTCGAAAAACAAAACAAAAATGCAAAAATGCAGGAGTCGCCACCTAGTCTATTATGGAAGATGAGGAAAACCATAAACATGAAAAAT
>JAMKQA010027660.1:0-24743 GCA_024699735.1 Posidonia australis
ACTCCATGTAATGGTGTGCTAGAGATTCAAGCCAATTGCCACACCATCAGTTTCAGTTATAGTTTTTCTCAATTCCATATCCTAAAAGTTGTTGGCACATATATAAAATCCATATAAGGATCTACTAACATTAACACTCCTCTGACCTCTCTCAAGCTGGAGCATATATATCTAGGTACTTATTTGATTATCTTCTCATATCCGTTTTCATATCCGTTTTTATCCGTATCCGAGTTGTTTTTATCCGTTCCGTATCCGTATCCGTTTTTTGAGGATATAGATATGTAATTTTACTATCCGTATGATATCCGTATCTGTTTCCGTATCCGTATTTCGAAAACGGATACGGATATGGTAACACCCATATCCGTACCGTATCCGATCCGTTTGCACCCCTACCAAGTACCCAACAGACACCAGTTGGTCCAACTGAACTCATCCAACGTACTTGCCTTTACTTAACACACCGACCCATGGCCCCCACTTCTCCATATATTTAATGCTTCCTTTTCCACTGCTTTTCTCTGTTTAGGGCTGATTAATTAGCCATAAGTACAAATGATCAGATCACTGATCCAGATTTGACTACCAGTGATCAGTAACTAATTGACATTACGCAGGTGAACTTTATTCCGACTATATTTTTTTTTTATAAAGAAACAATGACCATATCAATTGGCCGTACATCCACCACATACAGCACATAGGAATCAGGTCACCAAACTTATCAAACACCAAAGACTAAATACTAGATAAGAGGCCTAGGGCTGTCAATTGATCAGGTATGACATTTTCCATACACGTACCCACCAAGAAAATGCTGTACACATTCCATACCCACTAGGAGCTAGGTTTTTAATACCTATTCCATACATGGCAAAAAAAATGGGTATGCAGGTTTATGGGTATGATTTTGGATATGAAAATCCATGTTCAAATCAAGATAAACAAATGTATTTTAACACTAATACATATAAACACCATGGTAAACATCACAAAAAATATTATAAATAAGTTCAACATCACCACCATAAATCCATAACTAGGCAAACAAATTAATAGATCTACTTCAATATTCATATCATTAAAATATTCTAGAAAGTGACGGGCATGTGGGTATGGAACAAGAGTGTTCCATACATGTTTCCTCCTTGAACTTGCAACATGACCGATAACGGCAAACCTCAGCAAAATAAAAATTTGTCACCTGTTTCATCCACAAATTTATGGATCAATGTAGGTGCCAACAAGTACCATTCCCATCAAGGATATGGGTATGAATTTTGTTCCATGCACGTACAAGTACTCGTTACGGTTTTAGATGTGATTTTTCCCTCTATACCCATTCCATAAAATTAAGTAATGGTTCAGGCATCGGTTGATGGCTATGTGATGTCTATACAAGTCCCACTGACACCCCTACTGTATACCAATTTCTTCACCCTCACACTTCCTCATCTATTGTCTCCCCATGCTCATGCAAGTGAAAACTTGGAGCAATGCAATACTTCAGCTAACTCAACTCTTGTTAGGAGAACTTTGTTTCCTTATTTTTCAAAAATTTCTATGCTTGACGGAGCCAAAAGTCTCAACTTCAATATATAAGTAAATTAGTATATAAGTTGAGTTAGCAAAAATGCTATCATAGAAAGAAAAAGATGCAGCAAAGAAACAAAATATAGAAAATTCATAACAATATAAACTAAAAACGAAAACCTAGAACAAAAAATATTATGCACATTGAGCAGTGGAAATATAAGTATGGAACAGTTCTTCAGTGAGTATAGCATCTTTTTCTGAGCCAATTATTGACAGAAAACTTAGACCTGGAAGTTTGAACATGAAATAGTACGACGCATCACAGATCCTCTCAAAGCTGTAAGAACTTTATGAGCCGGACGAGTATCTCCTGCATCCAGTAACAACTATCGGGAACATTATGGTCATGCTATCTCACATTAAACATAGTGTGAAAACCTCCAAAAAATAGAGCTACACCTTTTCTATGGAACAAGTCAGGGGAGCATCGCCCTTTGAAGAATCATGACAGCCTGCAAGAAAAGTTGACCTCATTCCAATGTGGTCACCAAGGTCACTTAGTTTAGAGGGCATTTTATCTGAATTAGGGGAAGACAAACCTTTCGTTGCTACACTAGTATTTTCATGGGCTCCCATCTTATAGTTGGGCACGACATGTGTTCTCTCCCATTGAATTAGTTTTTTAAGCAAAGGATCAGTCCATTCATGCTTCCTAACTATACCAACCACATTTTGCATGGCACTCTGGGAATTGGGTTTCAAAGCACCTAAGCATACACTGTAAATCCCACAAGGAAGCTCATCCCAGTAACAGATGCCACCCACCGAATCCAAACTATCCACATGTCTGACAGACTCTGAAAGATTACTTGAAGGGCAACCTGCATGCATCATGAAAGGGCTACATCATGCATTTGTATGAACTCTAGTAAGTGGAAATGCAATTTTATTACCAGGAAAACTACATACAGAAAAAAGGGGAAAACATCAATACGGACCTCCAGAAAAGCGAAATTTAATAACAATAAAAATTGTTTTTAATTAGACATACATGATGCATGAAGAAAAAAACTTTCAAAGGAAACCTACCTCTAATTTCTATAAATTTCCAAGGCAGAATGAAGGTATTCCATATTCGACTAAGTGATTATTTTTGGTGAAGGCATGAAGGCAACTAAAAATATTAAAATACAAGGAAAACATGGTTAGCATATGAGCAAGTTCAAATGTCCCCACTAAATTTAGTTCTGATTTTTTAATCAATAGATAAGGTACAGAGTCCCCAGGAACAAATAAAAACTGTTTTAATTCAACGGAGTTACCCAATCAAAAGAAAGAAACAAGGAAATTGGATTATATCCACTGATGTCTGGATAGTTACCAAAAGTATTCACCTCGGATGGAGGTGATATGGAAGATAACATAAACTTTGGCTCATCGAATGTTGGCCAGTGAACAAGAAGGCTCCGCCTTCCAAATGAATCTCGACCAAACCACAATGTTCTTGACTTTTCCTGTGAATTAAAGAACAAAGGAAAAAGATGAATCACTGGTGCAAACAAGATTAAAGGCTATTTCATGATAACATAAAATAAAACCAATAAAACAATTACCTGCCAATAAGTCAAAGCCCATGGGCCTCTTAGGGCGGAAAGGATGACAGGGACACATATTTCTCCTTTTGAAATACAGTCACAATTTTCTTGATGCAAGTGACAATTACACGGATGACAACCCTCCAATGCACGCAAAAGAGCTTCACCATCATTTTTATCAACATCAACGTGAAGACCCCCAAATATTTCACCTTTAAAACAGGATGTCTGTGAGTAACTAACAACCATACCAATATATTTTGGCAGGAGATATTGTTAAAGTTTGAAATTGCTGCTATGTATAATTTGACCAAACTAACTCCATTCAAAACATTATATGGGAATTGGAATGAAGAAAGGAAATAAATGCATGAACAAACTTCACATTATATATTTACATTCCTCAGGGAGAACCACATTATGAATAGTCCTAGAAAAGAATGTGTTACATAAATTATGTAAGTGAAACATATGCCAAATATATGTAATGAACAGATATACAGTTCTAAGAGTTAGCCTAACAATAGGTGATGTGAACCAATAGTGGAGCATTATGACTAAACTGAAGATTTTTAACAGTAATCAACTAAGACAAAACCTACAGTTTAGTTTCTCCTTACAAGGCCCAGTAAAATGAAAATTTACAACAAAAAGAAGGACAAAAGATCTATTGGGTTTTTCTTCCAGAAGAATGAAAAACTTTCAAAATATTTTGAGATGGCATATTGAGTGAGAGTCTTGAAGTATTTAAATGGTCATTTACAAAAAAGAACATGCTTGCTCAGAACAGTATATTTGATAAAATCTCAAGAGATTGTCATTCAATATTTCCAAGTAACACTCATATACACATTGAAGTGACAAAACGTTTTCTACTGCTGCAGTGTAAAAAATATTACCATTGTAGACAAGAATATTTGCAGTCCCATCTATCAGAGGCTGCAAAACAGGATTTACTCCTCTAAGTTGCAATGTTGCACCAATGAAATGTAGTTCCACAGAATACTCCTGTTCCTTGGACATCTCATCTTCCAAAGCAGCAAAATCAAGGAAATAAGTTATCACTATGTTTTCTTTCTTTTTCAAGTAAAAAAAAAGGTTCTGTGCTTTATGTTATCGTCAAAATTACTGGTGATAGAGGATATTTAATTACTTGATTGAAGCCCACAAGATGAACAAACGGATGTCAGATGACAATCATCAAGGTCAGTACAGCTGATTGATTCTGTAGTTGAACACGATAATTCCTCGTCTCCCTCAGCATTACTGGTACATCTGAATTTAAGAAAAAACTTCTTGCTTCCCAGAGAATCAGGACCACGTCTTTGTAAAACTGCATTCAGATGATCTACAGACAAAAGTAGCTTCTCCGCCTGTATCAAAATAAGCTGTTACAGTCAATGGTTCGTTGATAAATAGAAAAGGCATCATGAAAGAAAACTGATCAAATCCTAGATTAACTTACTGACTTCCAGCCTTTAATTTGGACCCTCGTAATTCATACACCAATTGAGTAATTGAATCATATGCAAACATAGTTAGTTCATGTGGATGCGAGTGATTAAGCATGCACAGCATATTTTTAACTAAACAGAAGATTGGCACTACAACATTTAGAAACAAATTCACCATCAAACTAAAAACAATGTGACCAACGTATAAGAAGCAACGTGGTAAGAAATTCCTGAACTGGAAGACTGATCACAGATCACCAACAATAAACTCTATGGGCATCCAATTCAATGAAACGGACAATTAGAATTACTCGTACAAAGTTCTCAACTTTTCATCTGCCAGCGCAGATTTGTACACTCGCGCTTAAGCAAAAAAGGACAACATCACATTCTTCTAATTACAGACTTTAGTGGAAGAAATGATGTAAGGGATGCAAACCACAAGAGGTGATGAGAGAAACCATAGATGAGTATGAATGATAACAAAGAAAACGCACGTGATGTTGTTGAGGAGTAGGAGAACGTCCATCTGAATCAGGTGGGACGATGCGAAGGCCGGAGAGGATCAGAGCGATACCGCACATCTGCTCTCCGCGAGCGAGGACAAAAACCCTAATGGCCAAGGGAGGGAGGGAGGGAGGGAAGGAGGGAGCCGTTGGTTTGAGAAGCTCTTCTTTTTGTTCTTTGCTCCAGAGTGCGAGCTCAAACAAACAGCGGGTACTCTTCTGAGACTTTTTCGCGTTCCTCGTCACACAAGTAGCGCACCAGTACCCGGACTTCATAAATAGTAGCAAGCCGGAAATTTTTGGGTAAATTATACTTTACCGCCATTAGCTATACGGTTTTTTTTTTTAATCTTACATCCGTGTAAGTTTAAGACGCTACAATGTCTCACTTTAAATATGAAAAACTACATCTAACACTAATTTGATTAGGATTGCATTTGGAAATGTTTTTTCTTACATAGTTTATTGAGAAAAATTGACTTTTTATTAAAGTGTATTTTTTATAACTTTTATAGAGATTAAGAAAAACTTGTTTGGTTTATATGTCGAATAAGCACTTATGAGTTAATCAAAGAACTATATTGTCCTCACCATTGCCACCAATTGTCGCCCACTCGTTGCTGCATTGTCGTTGACCACCACTACCACTATTGCTCGCCACATTTGTCGTTCCCACTTTTGTCAGTCACCATTCTCACCATCGTCATTGGCCACCACCACCACCATTATCGTCGTCACTAACCACCACTATTACCACCACAGGTCGTCAATCACCACCGTCATCGTTGTCATCAGCGACTACCGTCGCTGGATGCCACCACCATCGTCATCTTTGTCATTAGCTACCACCATCGTTGGCCGCCACCACCATCGTCGTCGTCGGTAGTTGGCCAACACCACTACTGCCGTCGTCGACCACTACTGCCACTACCTTCAACGACCACTACCATCGTCGTCGTCGTCGTCGTCGACCACACCACTACTGTTGTTGTCGTCGTCAACTACCACCACCGTTGTCTTCGTCAGCCACACTACTACCGTCATCGTTGACTACCACCACCGTTGTTGTCGTCGGCCACCACCACCACCACCTTCGTTGGCCACCACCGCCATCACCATAGCCAACTACCACCGCCGTTGTTGTTGTCGATCACCACCACTGTCGTTGTCGACCACCACAACAACCACTGTCTCCGATCACTACCACCATCGTCGTCGTCGTCGATCATAACGACTACCGTCTCCGACCACTACCACCACCGTCGTCGTCGACCACCACCACCACCACAGTTGTGCCTTAGTTCATATTGTAATTAAAATCAATTTCTAATGATATTATTGGGAAAAACAATAATTAATATTCATAACTTTTCAAAAAGCTAACATCCATTAGCTTTTCTAAAAATTACCTTAATAATTTAAAATAAATTAAAAAACTACAGATAATTTTTTTAAAAATGTTCGATAATCTAACTCGTTTGGAAACACTTCTTAGATAATAAGTGCTTAACGCAATAGATTGGTATAAAAAAAGCGTTTCCAAACTAACACCTTCAATATTATGACTTTTACTGAAGAGATAAAGTTAAGAAGTAGAATGAATTAATGTAATTACTAATTAGAGAGAGATAATTTATTTTTTTATGGGTCAAATAACTAATGAAAACATACGGAAGAACCTAATTGTTAGACACTGAACTTTAAGAACCACATTGTAACGTTTTTAACTTAAGAGATGCAAGGTGAAAAAGTTGTACCGCCACCACCTTTATGTTTCAAAATTTGTCAAAGTTTGTGCCATGTTCCTTACAATGTTTTTGCAATTATACATATCATTGTATTCTTTTTCTTAAAGACTCAAACACATCCATCTCAAAACACATCCATTCTTTAGTAAACTACTTCCCTCTTGTCTTAAATCCTATAACTGCCATTCTAAGGTAACGAGAAGGAAACTTGAATAATTGACAAAGAAATCCTTAAAATCATCATCTTAGTGATTGATTGACTTCTTTATTGGCGTTAGCAACGATTGACATTCTTAATTGTGAAAAGTATATATGTAGATATCTACAAGATATTTCTTATAGATATATAAAATCTTAGATGCCTATATAATTTCAAAATCAAGATTACATTTCTCCTTCTTCCCTTAACTTCCTCCCCTCCTTCCATTCTCGCCTCCCCACCATCCTCCTCCTCCTCCTGTCATCTCCCCACCCATTTCCTCATTGTCGCCGCCTCCCCACCCTCCTCCTACCATTGCCCCGTCACCCCACCTTGCTCTTGTCGTTGGTGCCACTCCCTCCTCCTCCTCCTCTTCTTTTTCCTATTCCTCCTATTGTCGCCTCTCCATCCCCTTCCACTGTCATCACCTCTTCCTCTTATTTTCTTCTGTGACCTCTTTCTCCCCTTCCTTGTCATTGTCTTCTCACTCCTCCAACACTCTCCTCCTCCCCCGTATACCACATCTTGTCGTCGTCTCCACCTGCTTCCTCATCTATGTACTGCGTTGAGCACTTATGCCACTATCTTCACCTGCTCTTCTTGTCGCTTACACTGTCATTTCCACCACCTCCTCCTCCTCCACTCTCCAATTATCGATCATTGAATGTATCCAATGATGAAACTTGTGTATCTATAGAGATTCTTCCTTGTAGGCACCTACACAAAAAACACCCACTTCTCAATTTTACCAACATCCTCAATCTTACTTTTGTTTCATCCGATGGCAAAAACCTACAAATACCAAAATAGCGAAGAGTGAGTTTCAAATTTGAATTGGTTGTCCATGTTAGAACCATAAGTTAGATAAATGAAGGTACACTTAGTGGATGAGATAACATCATTTGTGCTCCAAAGAAGCTGCTAGTAGATTGGAAGAGTTAAATAAGGTTGCTTTGCGTTAGATCAATTTGGATCAAGTTAAGGCAAAATCTAGAATTAAATGGATTCTAGTCGAACCCAGCCCGTTTGGTAAACTGGTTTTAAGCTAAAACTCGAATCTAACCTATCAAGGTATCAGTGATGCAGATTCACCAGAACCAACTAGTTTTATTACACGGGTTAGGATAGCAAAATCAACAGGTTTATGTGAAGTAGAAAGCAAAAGAGAGGAGGGGCATTTTAGGTCATGAGGAACGCTTGTTTCTTAAATCCTTATCCAATGCTTTTTTAGCATGAGCAAAATCTACAATACAAACAGTATTTATTATGAAAACAACCTTTTTACCGAAGCCATACAAGACTGACATAATCATTAAAACTTAGAGCTACTTTTTTACAAAGAGAGACTAACAAACTGTTGCCCAAAGCCACCTTACATCTGTTGTAAACTTCCAATGCCTAGCCTCGCTCAATAAATATTACTACAACCTCTAACATTAACATAGAGTAGCTATCAACCATACCATTTGGAAGATAGAAACCAAAAGAATGCTAGACAAAGATGCTTCTAATCCAAATGGAAAGATCTGCTGAGATATTTCTATTTGATGATTGCTTTTAACATGTATGGTGAATAGTATTTCATGAATACATTTCGCCACAAATGAGTAATTGAAGGGAGACATTAGTAACATTTTTATTCTGATGTGTATGTTTTAATTAACCGCAAATGCACGACGTCTAATGTAGTATGTCGGTAAATACAGATCCATTCCACAGGGGAAAAAATTTCGACAAAGAATTATTATCAATTACTGGAGAAAATTTAAGCAAATTGACGTGGAAAGAAAAATCTAAAACAAGACTATTAAGATGTAGTCAAATCAATTAAATGTATCTAAGATTTTGAATCCATTTATATAAAATTAAAAATGCACGATCATATTTATTTCCTCCTTCTCTATTGATCTAAATAATTTAATTCATTTATTTTTATCCTTACAAGCATAAACTATATACTATATATGCATCATAGAATATCAAGTCAAGAAATACAAACACACAAACCAAACTAAATCAAACGATATATGACGGAATCACGATTATATACACAATCTTCAATTAAATCTTTCCTAAATATAGACTAAAAAAATGATATCAATGTTAGTTTATCAAAGTTTATTGATTCTTTGAGTGATTTATGTAATATACAACCAACTCACATAATCATGGTATCAAGTACAAAGAAAAAGAAAAAAAACATGATCATACATTCCAATCAACATAAACTTCATTTTTACCCTAGATATAAAAATTAGTTACACATAGAGATCATAGAAAATAAACACTTGAATAGAAAAGTTGGAATAAAAGACATAATTGAAGGGGAAAAAAACTGATTTTATTAATAGAACCTGATATTACAACTGAAGGAACTTGAAGATTTCATAAAACAAAAGAGAAACAATCTAAGCCTAAAAGGTGAGAGATGATCCCCTAAGATCTACATATGAGGTCTTTTTATAGACTTACAAGGACTTCCTTATTTCAAAGATAAATCTGAATACAAAATTTGAATGTTGAATTTTGAATACAAGATATTTCTATCTAGAGATTGTAAACAGCAAAGACTAGGTCAAAAATATATTTTCTTTTTTGCTTCAAAATATCTTTGACTATATTTGAATTTCTTTTTAAATTGTATTCTTTTCTCTTCCTTATTTTTTTCTCAATTCTGCTCAAATTCTCAGGTTTTTGCAAAATTTACACAAAACACCTTGAATAGCATTATTTATATACAAAATAGATAAATATAGAAATAAAATATGTATTCATTATGAGCTAATCATATTCCTTGAAGAACACTACATTTTTTAACCATTTCGGTCTCCAAGAAAACCTTTTTGGCCAATCTCCAATATAAAAAGAGAAACTTCATGCATAAACCATGGGTAGCCTCACAGAACCCATGTTGGCCACTACCTATCAGATAACATGTTAAATTTTTAATTAATCAAGTTTAAGTTAGGCTTAATTAGACTCATAACACTTGATTAAATAATGCTCATATTAAACCTATTACATTACCTTTATTAATAAGGTCTATATATTTAGTGGTAAGTCCAAAAGTGTAAGTGCAAGAAAGGAAAAATTTTAGAGGAAATATTTTGAAAGATATTTTTTGTGCATGTATGTGGGACTAAAGACCCACATTAAACAAGTGTAAAAACTTGGATGGCCTTATTTCCAAGGAGTTTTAAAACAAGTACTCAAAAAAAACTTAGATTAAGTATAGATGACAACACGCATGTGCGTGCATGCGCGCCAGGCCGAGCTCGAGTTTTGAGCTTTCGAGAATGGTCTCCGGTCTCTAGGTACTTTTTGCACAAAATTACATTAATTAATTAAGTTTAATCAAGGCCTTAATTAATTACATTAGGCATTACTTAATTACATTTAAGGCTTTCAAATCTAACCTCCAACGGATATGTAGAACGGATATATGAGACCAGGGAGTGTTAGTTTTGAGGAGGATTTTTCCTTTCTTTTCTATTGCACTTTCCCCTTCTATTTTCTACGCTCTGACGACTCTATGCCCTAGAACTGATACTCTTTGTGCTAATTCAATAAGAAGTGACTGAGGTGTGGTCATAGTATAAACGAGAATATGATATATTCTCCATCTACTGAATCATTTTATCCTAGGAGAAATAGTGTGGAATCCTGTGTACCGACATAAGGGTCACTATTTTCTCTAAGGCTAGTCATTCAGGACGACTTGAACAGATGGTTTCTAACCTTATCTCATTGTCTTGGTATTATTCCATGTATTGTTTGTTCTTATTTTTTCTAAATCGTATGGTATGACTATTAATGACATGTTAATAATCTCAATCAATATGTTTATATATATTATTTCATGTTTTGTTCCAACATTCTTGGAGAAAATAGCTTTGTTTAACATGTCTAATACTGTCTCGATTAGATTTAGGGTAGACATGGTTGGAATGCCAAAGAAATTCTCCGATCCTCTCTTCAAACGTTAGCAACAATGTATGAAGATCTGATTAACCATGTTAGGGTTGCTTTCATTTATAGAGTCTGACTGCCCTGGGCCAGATGCTTCTGATCCTAAGAGCATAAAGAAAATTGTTGAATGGAAGGAGAGGGATTAACTGACACATTGTTGTATACTATCAGTACTAGCCAATGTATTGTTTAATATATACAGTACCTCCTCCTCTACAACAGTAAAGGCACTTTGGGGCTCTTTGGATAGAAAATATAATACAGAAGACCAAGGTCTGGAGAAGTATTATGTTTCCAAGTTTTTGAAGTATCTGATGGTTGAGGGCAAGTCAATGACTGAACAGGCTCATGAATTTTTATTTCTATGTCATGACCTTCAAGAGGTAGTGTGACCGTGCCTGGCCCGGGGATCCTACACGAGGTCGCGCCAGAAGGAGGAGGCCATAGCCATGCTAGGATGGCGAAGGCGCGAGGTAGGATAAAACGGAAGGAAAAGGAGTCGACACCCAGTCTTTTAAGGAAAAGACGAGAAAAATCACAAACAAATCACAAAAGTGAATGAATGAAATGCAAATATGAAGGCCAGATGTCTACTAACCAGAGGATGGGTAAGGATTCCTATTACGCACGGGAAAGGTATTAGGCACCCCCATACGCTCGAGAAACTCGATCTTTCTAGTTTGATTCGCTTGCTAGAGACTGAATGAATGTTTGTCATGCTTAGATTATGCACTGATCATGCTAATATGAATGCCAAGACAAGACTAGATGGATGTGCGAGATGGTACACGAAAACTGCGAAGAAATCTACATGAAATGACGAAATCACAAAATGTGACACCACAAAGAAAATCACATGAAATGACAAGGTTCTGGGCAAGAATGGCTTGGAAAATCATACAGGTCTCAAGAATGTCAAAAATGCAACCGACTCAGGTCATCAGAATCAAAGAAAGCATTGTAGAAATCAATATGGGAAACTGTAAAGAAGTCCGCATAAAACAGAAAAACTGTGACATGTGAAGAAATTCACATAAAATGACAAGATTTTTGTAAAGAATGATTCATAAAACCATATTGATGTCAAAAAATAGAAAGTGAAGCCAACCCAAGTCATCGAAATCATAGAAAAGGTCATGAAAATCAAAAAAGGAAAATAATCTGTGGTGGACCAATGTCGACTTCAGGCTTGTTAATGTACGCCCTCGAACGTTGAAATCCAAATCAAATCAAAAAATTCGAAAATATGGAATAAAGATAGTCAAATTGAATATCAAACGAAGGAGTCCGAAGACAAATAGGAGACAAATCCATGGAAAAACACATGGGATGCAGACTTATTCAAAAAGGAAGGATTGATGTGCAAATACAACAAAAATTATGTAGAATGTATGGAAATGTACCTAAATGGGTAAAGGATACTTAAGAATGATTTGGACAGAGATTATGCATGACTTGGTGCTATAACTAACATGCATGTACATGAATTGATGACACATGGGCAATTTGGTCATTTTAGTGGTCAAATGTGATAAATGCATGAATGAGGATAATGCATGGTCCAAAGTATGCCAGAATGTATGCAAAATGTCAGGAAAATGTTGTTTTCATGAAAACACGTAGAAGACAAGATCTTAAAATCAACAAAATAATGTAAACACAATAAGAGATAAGTACAAGAACCAAAAATAAATTTCACAAAAAGGGGTGAAAACCTAGATTAAAATACATTCAAAGATTTCTATCCTAGTATGCATATGATAAATCAAAGAAAAAATATGGCACTGGGATGTGTGAGAATTGTATTTAGATAATTTCCTGAAAACTCAGGGTTTAATATGCAAAATTCACAGAAAGGAGAGGTTCATGGTTAAAATGTACTCAAAAAGTCTTATCTTGATGTTAAGATGTAAAATTTAAAGAAAATGTGACTATGTGGTGTGACATGTGTAAAAATTGCACTTTTGGTAATTTCCCTAAAACATAGGGTCTACTATGCAAAATTCCCACATAGGGTGCAAATCTGAAAAAAATGTGAAATCAAATATTCATTTATATTGCAAACATGGTTTTTTGATGAAAACTTTATTCAGGTGATGATTTTACATGCACAAGTGATCAATAAATGGGAAACATATTAAAATGTGATTTAAAATGCAATTAAAACCATCATTATTGATTTAAGAAAAATTCAGGGGCCTGGGTATAAATATTCCTGTACAAAAAACATTATAGATTGAGTTTAGGGGTTGACTTGCAAAATTTCAGGACCTAAATGCAATAGAAATCAAATTTTTTTACATGATCAATGTAATTATGAAGTTTCCTAGGGTCAGGATGCAAATTTTACTAAGGAAAATTCATTTAAAAAAATTTTGGGGTTCCATGCAAAACTCAAGACTTAAATGCAAAGAAAACATGATCTCAGGGGCTTAAGTGTGATAAAACATGCATGAATAGGACTGAAAAATGGAATTAAAAGTTAAATAGGACAAAATGTGCAATATTTACAATGCAATTTTAAAAAAGGAGAATTCAAGGGTCAAAAATAAATTCCTATGACTCAATTGCAAATAAAACATGAATGTAGGGGTCTAATTTGTGAATAAACAAACATTTATGGGACTTAAACGAAATTAAAATTTAAACAGGATAAATCATGCAATATTTACAGGAATAATAAAGGAATGAAACTCATTTAAATCTTCAGGGGTTTAAACACAAAATATAGGACCTAAATGTAATAAAGAAGGACTCAAGAGTAATAAAAAAGGACTTGGATGCAAGAAAAAACCTGGATGTAAGAAGAAAGGACCTGGATGCAAGAAAAAAAGGACCTGGATGCAAGATCCGAGGACCTAAAAGAAATTCCAGGAACCCAAATGTAATGATAATCAGGACCTATGTGTAATTATTGAAAGCTAAAAAAATTATTGTTAAATCTAGTTGTTTCGAAGATCGCCGGTAGATCACCGGCGCGGACTCCGACGAGCCTCCAGCAGCGCTGTGGCGGTGGTTGGAGAAGCTTGAGGGCGTCACAGCGACCATCTCCAAGGCGTAGGGTAGGGTTGGAGAAGGCGGGGGTGCTCCTCCCACCTCGCGCTCTGACGAGGGGACATCGACACCGGAGACGACGATGGTGGAGCGGCTGGCGACAGGGCTACCACTGGGATGGCGTGATGGCGAGTGTGGAGCTTCACGACGGTGTGGTGGGTGCTTCGGAGAGGCCAAAGGAGTTCCGAGGAGTTGGGGTGGCTCCACCCACCTCCCTGGTCTGCGACGGACATGGCGGAAGTGGGGACATTGCTCCGGGCTCTGGAACAGCAGTGTGGCTGCATAGAGAGGTTCTTGGTGGTGAGGTGGTGCTTTTGATGCAGTCACGAGCGACGGAGGCATCCGCAGGCTTCCAACGGCTTTACGGCGGAGGAGCGGCGGTCGGAGATCGCAGAGGCGTCGACGGTGCTTCCCCTGGCCACAGGAGGCCAAGGAAGCCTCCCCTGAGTGACGTGGCCCAGAGAGGAGGAGGAGGAAAAAGGGGGAAGGCCCGTGAGGCCTCCCTTGGACCAGGAGGCTTAAGGCCTCACTGGTGGTGGTGAACCCACCACCGGAGACAAAGGGGGGTGACACAGAAAAGTGGGAACTCTAGCGAAGCACGACCAGAGGGCTAGGATGCGCCAAGCAAGACTAAAAACAATAACTTAAAATAAAAAGAGAGAGGAGGATTACCTGGATGGGCGTCCTAGCTGTCTCCGGCGATGGCGGCAGTGCTCCGGCGAACACACTGGCTGTAGGGTTCGGGACTCTCTAGGGTTGCAAGTGGGTTGAAGGAGATGCTCTGAAGGTGGGGGATCGATGGGTTTGCTCTGGATGAGGGGAGTGGAAAAAAAAGTGCTTGGAAGGTGGTCTCTCCAACGGTTCCTCCGTACTTCCCTCTTCTGCCGCTCTGTTGGTGGTTTTTCAAGCTTTAAAAGGGGTGGACGATGCAAAGAAGATCGTGGCATCGTAGGCATCATGGCTGGCAGTTGGGGAAGGAAGGAGATGGGTCAGTTGGGTGCAGTTGGCTCGCTGGAATTATTTTTGGTGTTTCTCTAAAGTTTGTAATTGAAGAAGAAAATAGATGTATTGGGCTGGATGCCCCTGTGATCTCGGCTTTTGTCCTTTGGGCTTTTTTTTATTTTTTTTAGGGATTTTTAAGGGGTTTTGGGAGATAAATTTAGATTTTTAATTGGGTTTTGATTAAATTTGGTTTTATGATTTTTTTGATTTAGTAATTTTTAAGGTTTAATTAACAGATTTTCAATTGGAGATTCTTTGGATTTTAATTCAAATTAGGGTTTTGAGTTTTTTTGGTTTTTGATTTTGATTTTTTGGTTTTAGGTTTTTAATTAGGTTTATGATTTTGGTTTTGTGATTTTAAAGTTTAATTGTTTTTTAAATTAGGGTTTTTAGGAGTTTGAGGTTAATTATGTGATTTTAAGTTAGGGTCTTTTGGGTTTAATTAAGTGATTTTAAATTAGGGTTTTTAGGATTTTAATTATTTTAGAGTTTTTGTGATTTAATTAATTTAGGGTTTTTGTGACTTAATCAGTTGGTTTTAAATTAGGATTTTCAGGATTTGAATTATTTTAAGGGTTTTTAGGGTTTTGGATTTTAATTAGAGTTTTTAGTTTAAATTAGGTTTTTTTGGGGTTTTAATTAAGGTTTTTTTTAGTTTAATTAGGGTTTTTGTTTTTAAATTAGAATTTTGAGTTTAATTTAGGGTTTTAGATTTTAATCATGGTTTTTAGTTTAATTAGGGTTTTTTGGATTTTAATTAAAGTTTTGGGTTTAAATAAGGGTTTTTAACTTAATTAAGTGACTTTAGGGTTTTTTATGGTTTTTGAGTTTAATTTTGGGTTTTCCTTGAAATTAAATGGATTTTATTTGATTTTGACTTTAATTAGGGTTTTCACTTGATTAATTTGGATTTTATGTAGATTTAAGTGGATTTGTTTAATTTTGGTTTTAATTAGGGTTTTACTTAATTAATTAGGGTTTTAAGTGGATTTAGGTGAATTTTGATTAATTTTGGTTTTAATTAGGTTTTACTTGATTTAGGAGAATTTTGTTTAATTTTTGTTTTAATTAGGGTTTTACTTAATTAATTAGGGTTTTAAGTGAATTTAGGTGAATTTTGTTTAATTTTGGTTTTAATTATTGATTTTTGCTTTGATTAAATTAGAGTGGGCTTGTGTGGGCCTAAGTGGGCTTGAGGGTTTAGGGTTTTGGTGGAGTTAGGATTTAGAAGTGGTGGTTGCAACAAGAGCATCTTCTAGAGGAGCTTGCTACTAAGTGACTGCAAAATCAGGGTGTCTACAGGTAGACATAAAGTTTCCTGAAAAATTTATTATTATATTAATCATTGGAAAAGTTCCAATGTCTTGAAAGGATTTCGATAGATTTCAAGCATAAGAAAGGAAATTTGACACTTAATGATCTTATGATTAATATAGCAATAGAGAAAGAACACAAGAGTTAGAAAATTATGATATCTGTGAAAAGCAACGCACGAATCAATGTGACAATTGGTAACAAATCAAGTTAGGATTAGAAAGGAAAATCAAAAACAAAAAATAAAGCAAAGACCAAGATCTAGAAAAAGCCCAAGAACAAACCGTGTTGGATTTGTAGTCAGGTTGGACATTGGGCAAAGGAATGTCCGTCTAGCCAAGTTACTTAGGGTCACTGATAGAGTGCTGGTCAATATGATGACTTCTGCTCTTGAAAACAATGACGAGTATCTTACTGTAGAACTTAAACTCTTTATTATTTATGAACCACAATACTGGATTGTAGACACTAGGGCAAATGTACATGTTTACACTGACAAGTCTCTGTTTGTGTCTTATCAGCCCGTCAACAGAAGGACAGTGATGCTTGGCGACCTAACGACTACAAATGGGAAAGGCAAGGATTGTATGGAACTGAAGTTTTCTTCTGGAAAGGTTCTGACCTTACACAAAGTCAGACATACTCCTACAATACGTCAGAGCAGCTTGAGTGGTGCTATATTAGTTAGAAAGGGTTTTTTGTTAGATTGTAAATGTAATAAAGTTGTTGTTTTACATTTAAGTACTGGTATTTTTTATGAAAAATGTTATTTATGTGATGTTGAAGATTTATTTAAACTTCATATCGATCATATTAACAATGCATATGTGAATAATGATAATGTTCATTCTGTTGTTTATAGTATTGCATCTTCTGATATTTGATATGAATATTTAGGATATGTTAATTTTGATTCCCTAAAAAGAATGATAAATTTGAATCTTATTCCTAAAGTTTCCATTGATAGAAAACATAATTGTGAAATATGTATGTAGGCTAAACAACCTAGGAAATCTTTCCATGTGGTTGATAGAAAATCAGATATACTTAATTT
The DNA here is from genome assembly GCA_024699735.1 of Posidonia australis. Lineage (NCBI taxonomy): Eukaryota > Viridiplantae > Streptophyta > Magnoliopsida > Alismatales > Posidoniaceae > Posidonia > Posidonia australis. Next base: position 17,435 of record JAMKQA010027660.1, read on the forward strand.
AGTGCATACAGATATTTGTGACTTTAATGGCATGATAATTAAGGATAATAATAGATACTTCATCACGTTCATTGATGATTGTAGTAACTACTGTTATTTTTATTTACTGAAAAGTAAAGATGAGGCTCTTAAAAAAATTTAAATTTATAAAAGTGAAGCTAAAACTCATTTTAACAAGATACTTAAAAGATTAAGATCTGATAGGAGTGAAGAATACATGTCTAACATGTTTCAACAATACTGTCAAAATGTCGATATTATACATGATGTGATGGCTTCTTATTCGCCACAGCCTAATGGGATAGGAAAATGAAAAAACAGAATCCTGACAGATATGATAAATGCTCTACTGCAAAACTTTGGTTTACCTACTTATATGTGAAGAGAAGTTTTAAATACGGCTTGTCATATTTTGAATGGAGTTTCCCATAATTATAAAGAAAGTAATCCTCTTGAGCTTTGAAGAAGTCGCAAGACAAATCTCAAATATCTCAAAGTGTAGAGATGTCTTCCAAAAGTACTAATCCCAGAACACAAGAAAAAGAAATTGGATCCTAAAATAGTAGATACCATATTTTTGGACTATGTGGAAACTAGCTATGCCTATAGATTCTTACTAATAAGATCTAATGTTTCAAGCATAAGTGTTAACACTATAGTAGAATTCCGTGATACAACATTCTTTGAGAACGTATTTCCCATGAAAACGGATATTCCTCAAAGTGTTTCCTCTATAGATCTTACCCCTACTACTGGTTCCATTCCCAACTATGTGGAAAGGATGACAATTGTGGAGGGTGAACCTAATAGTGTTATTTCCAAACTAGATCAATCTATGGAAAGAACTGAGTCTAGGAGAAACAAGAGAGCTAGGATACCCAAAGATACTAGGAGTGACTTTGTTACTTTCAATGTAGAGGATGATTCTATAATTTTTCAACAAGCTATGACTTCACTAGAAGCAACATTTTGGAAGGAATCTGTCAATAGTGAAATTTTATCAATTGTCTCTAATGGAACATGGGAATTGGTTGATTTACCTCCTGAATGCACAACTATTGGATGTAAATAGATTTTTAAGAAGAAACTAAATCTAGATGGAACAATCAATAAGTATAAAACCAGATTTATTGCCAAGGGGTTTACACAACGAGAGAGAATAGACTATTTTAATACCTATTTACCTATTTCTCATATGTCTACAATTAGAGTGCTTGTAGTACTAATATCTATACATGATATCACCATACATCAAATAGATGTAAAAACTACATTTTTACATGATGATCTCCAATAGGAGATTTATATGGATCAACCAAAAGGTTTTGTAGCTCAGGGAAACGAAAGAAAGGTGTGTAAACTTGTAAAGTTTTTGTATGGACTGAAACAAGTCTCTAAACAGTGACATGAAAAGTTTGATTAACTCTACTTTCTTTTGACTTCACAATTAATGAGTCTATTAAGTATGTCTATTGCAAAAGTATAAATGCTGAATACATTGTTCTATGCATGTATGTAGATGATATACTATTGTTTGGATCTAACTTGAGTATTATTAATGAGACAAAATCATTATTATGTAACAAGTTTAAAATGAAAGATATAAGTGTTGCTAATGTAATTCTAAGGTTTAAAATCACTATGTCAATTAATAATATAGTTCTCTTTCAATCTTATTATGTTGAGAAAACATTGAAGAAATTCGACTATACTACATGTAGACCTGTAAAAATCCCATATAATTCTTTGAAGCCTTTGTGCAAGAATGAAAGTGAAATTCCCGTATCTCAATTAAGATACTCACAGATTATTGATAGTTTAATGTATTTTACAAATTACACAAGATCAGATATTTCATTTGTAATGTGCAAGTTAAGTATATATTCAAGTTGTCCAAATAAGACCCATTGGGAGGCCTTAGATAGAGTACTTAGGTACTTAAAAGAAACAATTTCTCTTAGATTACATTATGGAAAACATCCTTCTATCTTGGAAGGATATAATGATGCCAGTTGGATAGTCAAGAACTTTGGAAGTAATGGAATTTCAAGGTATGTATTTATCTTGGGTGGTGGCTTTGTCGCTTAGAGGTCTAAGAAACAGACCATTCTGTCTCGATCTACATTTAAGGTAGAGTTATGTACTTTGGATAAAACTGGAATGGAAGCTAAATAGCTAAAGGAACTTATGTCTGGTTTACCTATGGTAAAGAAGCCTCTTCCTGCAATCTCGGTGCATTGTGATAGCATGACAAGGACTACTAAAATTAATAGTTCCAAGTACAATTAAAAGCAAAAGAGACACATTCAAGTCAAACTAAAATCTATAAGGGAACTAGTATCTGATGTTGTTATAACTATGAACTTTATCGGTACTAAAGATAACATAACTGATCCTCTAACTAAGGGACTAGTTTTAGCCTTAGTTCATAAATTAAGACTGGAAATGGGACTGTAACCCATTAGAGATTCACAAGCAGCAACAACCCAACCTAATTGACCGGAGATCCCACAAAGTAGGCTTAATGTGATAGTAACAAGTTGTTTTGTAAATATGTATGACATTTCAAATATATAGTTATACTTATGTATATGTGTGTCTGTCCCCTGTAAACCTAGAGATGTCAAGACTACAACTTAGTAAGAGAGTATTCTCTGAATGGGATCAAGTCTTATGAGAGGATACTAGCAGTACATCCTTGGAGACACCCAACTAAATGATTGACATTGTGAGACTGCAATAGAGGAATTGGGTTGTTCTTTGAAGTCAACTATGATTCAAGATATGGATACATGATCATTAATACATCAAGCCTAAAGATTATCACCATAGTCTTTGTTATGTTGTTACCAATGAATATCTTCACACCAAAGGTTCAGGTTCAAGACGTAAGTTCACCTAGTTCTTGTGTAGGTAATATTGACTGATTCAAGTACCGGTTCAAACCAAAAGGTATCATTACTGAAAGCATGACATGATAGTTGATTCTAGATAGTACATTACACTTTAGACTTTGTGGGGATTGTTGAACATTTAATTAATCAGGCTTAAGTTGAACTTAATTGAGTCTATGACACTTAATTAAACAATGTTCATGTTAAGTGCATTACATTGTCTTTATTAATAAGGTCTAAATGTTTAGTGGTAAGTCAAAAATGTAAGTCTAAGAGAGGGAAAAATTTGAAAAGTATTTTTTGTACACGTATGTAGGGCATTAGTCCCACATTAGAGAAGTGTAAAGACTTAAATGATCCTATTTCCAAGCAATTATAAAATAAATGTTCACAAGAACTTAGACTAGACATAGATGACTACACATGTGCTTGCTGAGCCAAGTCGAGCTCAAACTTCAGGCTTTCGAGAATGATCTTCGGTCTTTAGATACTTTTTGCACAAAATTACATTAATTAATTAAGTTTAATTAAGATCTTAGTTAATTAATTACTATTGAACATTACTTGATTACATTTGAGCCTTTCAAATCTAACCTCCAACAAACGTGTTGACTGGTGGTCATGAAGACCACCGTTACAGTAGATGTGGTCAAAGGAGGAAATGAACGACCATTTTCTCCTTGGTTTAATGGCATTGATTTGCCAGAGTAAATGGCCGACGTTAATGATGAGGAGCCGTTACTGGGGGCGGAGGGGTGGTGGAGGTGTTGTAGCTCCACTATAAATAGACAGGAAAATAAAGGGAAAACATCATCGGAAAACATACCTTGTTTCCTGGAATTCTCCACCTCGCCGGAGCCCCCATCCAACGACTTTCAATTGGTATCAGAGCCAGCTTGTCCGCCCCTATCCGCGGGACACCGCCGTTGTTCGCACCTCCCCTGCCACCCGCGACTGTGCGCTGCAAGCGCGGCCGTCATCCACCGCGCCGTCGACTCCTCCTCCTCCAGTGCGGCTCTGTCCCTACGCACGGTGTTGTTGCCTCCCAGCGCGGCCGTCGACCACCACCACCCACCCGCTGCACCCGCGTTCTCCAGCCTGCGGGCGTGCACCGCTGTCCACCGTCACCCGCACACTCCTCTGCCGCTCACCTGTGCCGGCAAGCCCCAAATCCCAACACGCGCGTCTCCCTGTTTTGCCCTCTTTCTCAGCCTGCATTTTCATCTTCACGGGTTAGGCATATTATTTTTCTAACTAAGGAGAAAAGAGGGGTGAATGCATATATATATTACGTGCTTGATTAATTTAAAAACAAGGAGGGTAGCATATTTGATTTAGAATGCATGTTTGTAAATGTTTAAACTTTTGCAAGTATTGTAATAATATCCGAATAATTTGTTGAAATCTGTTAAAAAGAATAATAATCTTTAGGAACTTAAATTTTACATATTATTGTATGTTAAAATTAATATTGCTATTAGAAATTTAAATATTGTTGCATTACTGATCAGCAAATAATTAATCTTGATTAATATTAAAACCTGATTTGTTTTAAAAGTGAAAAATTCAGTTAGGCGCACCTATTTGGCGCACCAAATAAGCGCACTTACGTGGCGCACTGACCTGGCGCACCTGTTCTGGTGCATTGGCTTGTTCCTTTGTATTTTGATTCTAGAACTCACATATCTTTTTAAAGTTTTATAATAATCTTGCATGATTATTTAAAATTATATCTCTTGCATGATTTAAGTTGGAAATTGGAATTTTGCTTGATTTCTGGAATTAAACTTTATCAAATAATAGTGTTTATCCTTGGAATTAATTTTCTTGTTGAAATTCAAATAACAAATTTTAAATTTAGAATTTTATTATTTGTTGTAGATTTGAAAAATGACTAGCAAACTGTTCACAACCGAATTGGCTAGGATAGAGAAATTGAATAGGGCTAACTATGAGATGTGGTACCGAAAAATCAGACATGCACTAGAATATGACAATATTGAACATGCTATAAAAGCTAATCCTCCGGAATTGCCAATTACGCTTTTGAAGCGGAAATTAAAAAGAATGAAAAATTAAAACTTGATGATAAAAAGGCTAAAAACCTTATGTTCATGTTTATGGAGGATAGTCTATTAAAATGTTTTGAAATATACACTACATCATTCACATTGTAGAATGCTTTGAAGGAAACATATGATAAAACAACAGAAATGACAACTCAACTTCTCCTTTAAAGGTATAACTCTTGCAAAATGCTTGAGGAACAAAATATAGTGGAACACATAAATGGCATGATAGTTATGGGTAAGGACTTGGCTATTGCAGGAACCCCTATTCTTGAAAAACTGCAAATAGTTACAATTTTAAATAATCTCCCACATAACTATGACATGGTAACCACATCTCTTATGTCAACCCCAATTCAACTTTCTGAACTGATTGCTAGGTTGGCCACAGAACAGGAAATTATGGCTACGAGAAAGAAATATGAAACCAATCTAGAAGAAGTAAATGCTACACAATGGAAGCCAAAGAATAACAAGAGAAAGAATGGATACAACAAGAACTTCAAGCCAAATCAAAGGAAAAGACTACAATGTTCTTGCCATGTATGTGGCCAATTTGGTCACTACAGAGCAAATTGCCCAAATAAGGATAGAAACAAAGGCAAGACCTCAGAAGAATAAGAGAGTCTTTATTTGTGTCACTGAATGTAATAATGTTGTAACTCCCAATACAAATGAGTGGTGGCTAGATTCTGGTGCTACAAGGCACATTACCAAAACCAAACAAGGATTGGAATCATTCAAAGAATTCAATCCTGGGGAACAACGCATTTATATGGGTAACAATACCTATTTAGATGTAGAAGGAGTTGGCACCTATTGCTTGGATTTGGGGGGACAACATCATGGTACTTAAAGATGTCCTTTATGCACAGGCATGAGGCGGAATCTTATTTCAGTTGGCATGCTGATAAAGAAAGGCATGGAAGTCAGGTTTTATAATAAATGTGTATCCATAGGAAAAGACAAAAAGGTCTTTGCTATGGAAAAATTTGTACATGAACAAGATCTGTTCAAACTTGTTGTATCTGGAAATGAAATAAATAATATTGATGTGGCTTTTGGTTATTTCTTGTGCTTCTTATCAAAATGTGAATTATGGCACTTAAGATTGGTTCATGTTAATGTGTATCAAATGAAACAAATGGTAAAAATGAATTTGTTGCCTCATCTTAATGATATGGAATTAGATAAGTGTCAACATTACTTAGTTGGAAAAATGACTAAGAAACCATTTGGAATAGAACATAGATTAGATGAATTATTGGGCTTAAACCATTTGGAACACACTCAAAATGGAATTGAACTGGTAGAGCCTATTAGCAACAAAAGAATAATGACTCAACCTACTTGGATGAATGACTATCATTTGTATTCTTGTGAGTCTTCATGCTTAATAACAGATATAGAGGAAAATTACATGGAACCCATGAAATACAAAGATGCTATTGAATCAAAGGAAAAAGATTTATGACTTGAGGCCATGAATGATGAAATTGATTCAATGGAAAAGAATAATGTTTGGGAATTATTTGATTTACCTAGTGAGAGAAAGGCCATAGGATACAAATCGATATTTAGGAAAAAGCTAAAGGTTGATGGATCTATTGATAAGTATAAGACCTGGTTAGTTGCTAAAGGTTATATACAAAAATCAAGAATTGATTATCAAGAAACATATTCTCCAGTAGCTAAGTTCGCATCTATAAAGATTATATTGGCTATCGTTGCACATTTGGATTTAGAATTACATCAAATGTATGTAAAGACTGCATTTCTAAATGGTGATTTGCAGGAAGAAATTTACATGTCACAGCCTGAGGGATATTAGGTAATAGGACATGAAGACAAAGTGTGCAAATTAAATAAATCAATATATGGTTTAAAACAAGCTTTCAGACAATGGTATCAAAAGTTTCATGATGTGATTGCCATATGGGATTTGTTTCGAACAGGTTAGACTATTGTGTATATGTCAGGAAAAGTGTGAGCAAGTTTATTATATTATCCTTGTATGTGGATGATATTTTACTTGCTGGAAATGATACTGACATGTTGAACAACACAAAGGAAGAACTTAACAAAAGGTTTGAGATGAAGGATGTTATGCAAAGATTTAAAAGGAAGAAGGAGAAGAAATCAGAAATCACACACAAACACAAGAATTTACGTGGTTCCCCAAATGGGTACGTCCACGGATGGAGAGCGAGAGGAGGTTGTTCCACTAGATCAAATGGGGATACAAATGTGTTCAACCAAATTGGGTGCCCTAGCCAAGCTTAAATACTTGGGCACCCCAAATGGTCAAAAGACCAAAATACCCCTAGTACAAGTTATAACCAAATT